>JZLH01S0523272.1:0-20201 GCA_001188425.1 Eucidaris tribuloides
GTGTGAATGTATTATGAGGGCTAATCAATGAACTGCATTAGAAGATTTTGGCGAAAGGTCAAAGGTCACAAGTCCACGGCTTAATATATCTGATTGGCTCGGTACCGCATAACTTGGGAGCGGACGGTCGGACTTGTGATTGTACTATGGGTGTGATGTATGTATTAGACGGGCACCAATGTAACTGTATTAATGGCTGAGGTCAAGTCAGGCCTAAAAGCTGATTGGTCCGTTACCGCGATAACTGGACACGCCATTGATTTCACGTGTAACGTGGGTGAAGTATTAATTGGGGTCAACCAATGAATGATTAGATTTTGGAGTTCAAAGGTCAAAGTCGAAGCGGTCACGGACTTTTCTAAATATGTTCTCATTTGGAGCTCTTAACGCGGATACTTGAGAGCGGCCGGTGATCGGCATTGTATGAACTTGGCTCGTGAAGTTTTATTATAAGGCACCCATAAACTGATTAATTTGTTAGGGAGCTGAAGGTTCATAGGTTCAAAGGTCCCGAGCCGAATATGTTGATATGGACGCTTTACATGACTAACTGGCGGCCTGTTCAGATTTTATGTTTTTGGTGAGTTCTATTTGAGGAACCAATAACTGATTAGATTTTTGGAGCTCAAAGGTCAAAGGTCACCGGCCTTCTATGTGTATTTGGGCTCATACTGTGCATACTGAGTATGACTTTTCCGGATTTTGATGTACATTGGAGTAAGTATCTTACTATAGGCACCAATTACTGACATTCGTTTTGGAGTTGAAGTTCAAGAGGCAAACGGTCCCGTGCCTTAAATATGTCTGATTTGGGCTCGTATACCGATTAACTTCGAAGTAGCGGCTTAATTGGATTTTGACTTAACTGTTCAAAAGCTCACATGGCTTATCATTATGCTCTATTTCTAATTGGTTCTTGCTAGCCTGCGTTAACTTGAAGCTTTTCAATTACCTATCCAATTGGATGGAGAACAGAGTGCGGATGGCATACCATCGCCTTGCGCGCAGCCGCGTGGCCGATGATCCTTAGTTAACCTGTGGGGATGCTTATATTAATAATATAGTCGAAAATCTCGGGTCCCCCCCCCCCCCCCCCCCCGAGATTTCATTAACTAATAAAAAAACTAAGAATTCAGATCTATTATTGCAGGTTTATGCTGCATTGGGCATAACCTTTCAAATAACAAAAAATCCCCAAAATAAACTTGCGGCGTAGCAATTTTCTTGATTCTGGAGACGATGTCCTAATAAGACTAGACGCAGAGGTTCGAAATTAACAGTAGCCGTAGCCAATGGCTAGCATCACGGCCGACTAGCGAAAATCTATTTTAGTAGTCCGTGTGCTAGCGTTAAATATTACATAAGTGTCGCCACCGAAATGTTGGCGGCATTTTTCGGATTTTTTATGTAACAATAATAACTCAAATAATCTTGATGTTTAGCGAACAAAAATACAAACCCTGGACCCGAAATCTGTACCTCTGCGCGGCCCGCTATAATGCCACTATCAGATCACCATGTTCCTACTATAGAGAAGGATCATGGATTCACTAATCATGCCCGCGATTTATGTACCGAAGAAAAAGTTGGGTTAGTCTGCCCAGTTATACCTACAAGATTTTTGCCGCGAGGCGTTGTCCAGAAATCACTCGAGCTAGCTAGTTCGATCTTATCGTGGATATTTTTGGACGGTGTAGTACAGGCTGGATAGGTGCATAGGCGATGCTATGGGAGAGAAAATTTGATTTTAAACAGATGCTGCTCCAATGTTTTCATGAGTCAGGCAATCAATGATATTTGGTAGTACGTTTTTTAAACAATCCTTTTTACTTCCATGCTTATAATGTTAGTTCCCTGATTAGTCCCGTATGCAAGTATTAATGTTTTGACGAGTTATTTATGTCTTGGTCCAGCCACTGTCACATCTGCGGCAAGTCGGATGGCGTGACTAGGTATTCCACTCCGCACTTTCATCTGACTTGGTTGGGCAACTTGCAACAGACAACAAAACTATCAATATTGTTGAAAACATGTTACTAATTTGAAAAAATATAAATATATTCAAATTTCCCTTTATTTATTAATTCTAACCTGATGAAGAAGAGTGGACTCGATGGAAACGGACACAAAAGAGACCACAGTATTGATATTAATTACATTATCATAATTTCTTTGTCTTCTTCTCTCCTCTCTTTATTTCTTTTCTTTCTTCCCTTCCCCTGCTTTCCTCCTCCATCCTCCTCTTCTTTCCCTCCTGCTCATCCTTTTCTTTCTTCTTTTTCTTTCTTCCCTTCACTTTTCTTTTCTTTCTCTCTCCTGTTTCTTTTTCCCTCCCCCGCCTGCTTCTTTCCTCATGCTTACTTTTTTTTATTTCTTCTCCCTCCTCCTCTCTCCTCCTTTCTTCCTTCTTTTTTCTTTTCTATTCTTCCCCTCCCTTTTCTTCTTCTTCCCTTTCTCTTTGTCTTCCCTTGCACTTCTCTTCCTCCCCTCTCTTCCCCTCCTTCTTCTTCTCGCTCTCTTGTTCTTCCTCCCTGACTCCTTTTCTTTCTTTTCTTTCCTTCCCTTCCTTTTCCTCTCTTTTCTTTTTTTCTTCTTCTCGCTTCCTTTTTTCTTCCCTTTACCTTCCCTCTTACTTCTCCTTTTTTTTTCATTTTCTTCTCTTCTCTTCGACTTTTTTTTCTTTTCTTTTTTTCCCGTTTCCCTTCCTCCTCTTCTTTACTTTCGTCTTTCTTATTCTTTTTCTTCTTCTCCTCCTTCTCGATCTCCTTTGTTCATCAATTTTCTTTCTTTTCTTCCCTTCCCTCCTCTCTTCTTCTCCTTCATTCCTTTCCCTTTCCCCTTCTCTTCCTCCTCCTCCTCTTCTCTTTCTTTCCTCCTCCTCCTCTTGGCCTCCTCCTTTCTTCCTTTCTTCCCTCCTTCCCATTTCTTTTTCTTCTTCTCTCCTTTTTCCTATTCTTCCTTCCCTTCCTCTTTCTTTTTCTCTTCTCTCCTCTTTTTCTTTTCTTCCTTCCTTCCTCTTCTTTCCCCTTCCCCTTCTTCCTTTCTCTTCTTCCCTTCTTGCTCTCTTTTCCCTTCCTCCTCTTCCTCTTCTTTTTCTTCTGCTCTTCTCTTCTCCTCCTTTCTTCTTTTGTAACTAATTCTTTTCTTTTTCTTTTCTTTCTTTTTTCTTTCTTCTTTCTTCTCTTCTTTTCTCTTTACTTCCTTTCTTTTCTTCCTCTCTCTCCTTCTCCTTGCTCCCCGTTCTTTCCTTCTCCACATCACTTTGATCCTTCTAAAAACACGCTGTAGAATTGCTCAGACCTCATCATTTTGATTGAAGAATACAACACGAACCGTTTGACCTGATTGACTGGTTCTGCAGTCCGAGGCCTGAGCCTGTTCATCCTTGACCGGTAGAGTGGAGGGGGAGGGCTACCTTGAGGTCCAATGGCTATTCCAGTTGAATACAGTGTACATAATTTACATTACTCTTCGAAAATTAAACATGTGTATTCAAAACAGGGGATCTAGTTCATTTTTTGGGCGGCTAGCCGAATTCTGGAATCCTAAAATTTCGCCTAACTAGTCGTCTGGAGTAGTTTAAAAAAAGGAAGCCGCGATCCCTGTTCTGCAATCTTGCATTTCCACTCATAATTTTGGACGAATTGCATCAAAACTTGGACTTTTGCCTAAACTTTGCGAGATTTTGGTTTATTAGTAGTCAACCCTTATATTTAACTGGGGGGGGGGGTCATTTGACCCCCCTCGCACAAATTTCCGGACCACGCCAACGCGCAAACATTGTATTTCACCGCCGTCGCTCGGCCGATTTTTATTTAAGTCTTTGCGCATCTTTGAGACGTTTCGGAAATCGACATACCTTACGACGTCAGCGACTTTTCCTACATGCATGTCAACCCAAATTGCTCAACACTTATTTTGTGTACAAAATCAATGGAAATTGTGTTTTCAGCCATATCATACATGTTGATTTTTTGCTTTACGTGATTGAATGAATTTAATTTATGCTGTTTATAATTGCAAAAGTCTCGCCCAACAAATTTCACGAAAACAATAGAAAAGAAAGGTCGAAAAAACGAGAAATACTAAGAAGTCACAAAACAATAAATACATAAGAATTAATTCAATTCGGCAAATCTTTTGTAGATAATTGTTAGAAATGTCATAATGATATTTTCACCAAAATTATCATTCTATAGATATTGTAAGCATTATACGCGAAACCGAATTTCCTAACACTTATTACATAATTGTTACTAAAAAAATAGAAAAATATTTTTTGAATTTACTATGCAGGCTGTGACAGTTTACATCCGGTTCTATGCGACGCAATTTTTCGCGGCAATCGCGGCGATCGCCGGCCGAGATCTAATCCCCCCTAGAGGGGGGTCATTGACCCCGCCCCAGTAAAACCGGTCTGCAAATAGCCCAGTTAAATAGGTTAAATTGTATCTTGTGAATGTGCTTCCATGCGCAAAACCACAGTTTGAAGGTCATGTGTATCATTTTTTGATGTTTCATTGTTTTTCCACTACACAAAAGAGCTACTGTCATGTTTTTCATTTCTTTTGGCTCATTCATGACACGAAACTTATGTTTCATCTATTTTAGAACATATTCAATAAATTTCTTTTGTTTTTCTTTGTTTTTGGTGCCAAAACAATAAAAACAATTAAAAAAATATTGAAAATTCATTATTCTGGTTATTTTTCTTTATTTCTCATGTTTTATTTCTATATTTTACAAGATTTGATGTATCAAAGTGTAATTCCATCAAAAAGGTGTACCAGAATGAACAAAAAAAAATCATTTATCCATGTTATTTTAACTCTTTGGAACAACCAACAGTGCATAGTAATATGTGCATATGCATTACATTGTCACTGCATGTATGGTAACACCGTTGAACCCCAAACAGGCAAATTTGCTGAAAATACTTATTTTCTATCTAAAAATATGTTATCTTGTGTAATTATTGACACATTAATCACTTGTGAATGCACTGATGGGATATTAAAGACGAAAACTTATCTAAGTTAACAAAATCCCTTTTTCCTATGTATTTCATTATATTATGGTGAATAGCGCCCCCATGTGGTGACCTTAAGAAATTTTGATGATTGCATTTTGTAGAGTTTTAGTTGTTTTTCATATGTGCAAAATTTGAGAGTAATTGGTCCAAAAATAAAGATTTTAGAGAAGGGGCACAATGTGCCCCCCCCCCCCTTGGGCCATGGAGAGCCAAAAATAGCTTGGGCTTTTTAGGGTAAAAATCAACGTCTCGTGAGTTTTCAAGGGATTTTGATACAAAGTCATATTTAAATATAGAGTTCGGGATTTGCACCCCAGAAAACGGCAAAATGAAGGAAATCAGCTCAAATCATTCACAATGTGAAGATTAGTATAATTAACACCTGCCACAAAACCTTTGGGTAGAATACGTAGTTTTGGTGAAAATCTGGACGGTTAGATTTCATAATTTGCAAGTGAAGAGCATGTTCTGGTACCGTAGTTCCAAAAGGTCACGCAGAGTTCACCGCTTGACCACTGCACTATGCGAACGTACACATAACTGTGTTCTGCAATTTGAGCAAAATTTAAACTCACGGAAAGAACAATATTCTGGTAGCACGTAGTTAATAGGTTTTGTCATAAAACAATAAGTCTGTGACGTATGGATGTCAAACTTTCAATACACCATTTGTAAGTACTTTACTATTGTTTGGTAATCGTAATAAAGGGACGTGATGGACTTGCACATCCTGAAATCTATCTTTCACTGGGGTACTTTAAAAAGTGAATTTGCCATAGCTTCATGGTATTCATACTTGGTTTTCGTACCTTTACAGATTGTTTTATGCACCATACACTGACCGGAAGACGAACATCGTTGCATGGGCTTTGAGGAAAAATTTGAAGGGAAGGGGCTTCTTCACTCTGTTATTCATGTTGGCTGCAGCTTTTATTGTATTGGCATATCTGTATCAGGTAAATTAAACTCTCAGAATGGCTTGTATGAATTGAGTCCTATATAGACTTCATGTAATTTTTAAACCAACTGGTAAGCAGCATTAGTAATCCAGTTTCATTGGATTAAAATGGGTCGTTTATTTTGATTTAGAATCTGTTAAGATCAGAAAACCATTAAATTACATTATACTTAATATTCTGTTAACTTTTTACGAAGCTGAAATTTATAATAAAAGATTTGTGAATTTTGGAAAATAGTCATTTTGTCTCTTGTCTGTGCTCATTCATCCATGAAGTAATGGTTATCTCTCTATCTCTCTCACAAAAGTGAATTAAAGCCCAAGTTTAGTTTTGGGGATTTTTTGTTATTTGAAAGCTTTATGCCCCAAAGTCATAACCCTGCAATAATAGATTCTGAATGTCTGTAGTTTTTTTTTAATTATTTAATGAAAAATCTCGTGTGAACACCCCCAAAATTTTACATTATAGCATCTTAAGGGTTAAAAAGGATTTAAGGTTACATGTGTTATACCTCATCTGATGTTTTCAGATGAGGTATAACTCATATAACTTTTTTTTTTGTCTTGATTTTTTTTTAAATTAATTAATGAAAAATGTGGGGGACCCCCGACACTTTTTGACCATAATTTTTACATTACAGGCATCAAAGGGTTAAAAATGTTATATGAGTAATACCTGCATCTGAAAGAGCTGCGTCTGCTCTTTCAGATGAGGTATAACACATGTAACCTTAAGCCTTTCACCCTTTAGATGCTATAATGTAAAATTGGGGGGTGTTCCCACAAGATTTTTCATTAATTAATTAAAAAAAACTAAAGACATTCAATCTATTATTGCAGGGTTATGACATTGGGCATAAAACTTTCAAATAACAAAAATCCCCAAAACTAAACTTGGGCTTTAACTATCATAGAAATATGTTTGTCTGGATACAATCAGATAATTTTTGCTTGTGAATTCATGGGTTGTTAATGGGGGGGGGGGGGGGGGGGGGAGAATTTACATCATGTGAGGTGTTTTCAGCCCAAGTATAATAGTTGTCGATCAGACAAATTTTTCATCAATCTGCCACAAGTATGGTAGTGTCATGCAGCCAGACATAAAAAAATGTTACACCTACTGAAAGTTGTCTCTAATGACATGTAGTGATTGTTTAATCGTCAGGGAGCAGATATTTTTATGGCACCTCCCTCTCACCCCCCCCGCCCCCTTTTACACACACACACAACCACACATACCGACAAGAGCTACATTGTGGGGGTGTTCCTGTATGTGCAGTGTGGGTGTTCATAATAGGTATAAAACACATTGCGAGTGTATGACTTTAACCCCCACAATGCCAAATACGCCCACAATGTAACCTCATACTTAAACATACACCCACAATGTACCTCCTGCACGCCCGCAATATACAATAGACACACAACACACAAAAGACACACCACATCATTATGGGAGTAAAAATAAAAAAATAAAACGTTCACTTTAGCATGCCCACTGTGTTGTTTTAAACCATTTTAAAATGTTTCATTCTGGGGGTACCCCCACAATGCCGAAATACGCCCACAATGTAACCTCATACTTAAACATACACCCACAATGTACCTCCTGCACACTCACACACACACAACACACACACACTTTTCCTATTTTGCACCAATATCTAAAAAATGGAAGCATCTTAGAGTGTGTGCTTTACAGGGTATTAAAGTGATAGGCTAACATTGTGGAGCTTCAAATTAAAAAAATTGTCAAACTTTGCTATCTAGCTGAGCTACATAGTAATGTTTGAATGGACAAGTAAACACCCTAGAATACAAAAGTTTGGAAATTTATGCTGCCACTGCCAAGATATGAATGAATAAACAATTAGAACGTGGGGTGAGTAAAAAAATAGCCTTGATCCACACACAGTAAGTCTATGGGAGGGAATGGGCAGGTGAATCCAGTCAACTTACAATTTCACTTTTATGAAGCACTAAATAATCATTTTGAAATGCACTTTTTTCAGGGCTTCATTTTTAGACCTTATCAAAGACACTTGGAGCATTGAGGATTATGTAGCTCACATTTTTTTAACTGCGATAAATGTTAGCCAGTGGCTTTCATATGCATGTACATGTATCACTATATTTATCTGCTCTTTTTTTTTACTTGACAGAAGCTGTTTTGATTCACGGTGGACCTATGGGAAGTGTGAGGACCCTGCAACTGCGATGAATTATATTGTTTGTCGCCCTCAGCTGGCATCCAACATACATGTACAGGTGATTCAGTCCAGTCACAGAGCTAATGCCATGTAATATAGACCTGTTGTTTTGGGAAAATAAGATTTCGTTTTGTCCTCTGTAGCTGGGGTATTTCAAAGAGTATTACAAAAGATGAGTATCTTTATGCATTTCTTTAATGCTCTCTAAATGTGGATTATTGCATCATCTTTTGTTGTGCTCCAGAAGCCCCCAGCTATGGCACACATAACGTTCTCAAAACCGAACAGGTGTATAGATAGAGGAAATGATGACATCGTACTGGTTCAGAAATATGACGTGATGCATATATAACCAGGGCTCGACACTAGCACTTGCCCGCTTGCCCGGGGCAAGTAAAATTTCATGTCGGGCAAGTAAAAACTCAAAATGTTACATTGGGCATGTAAATTTTGATCATGAAATGAACAAAATTTACCAAATTATTATGGTCAGTATTTGTGGACAATATACTGATTACTCGAAGTATTGTTTGATGGTGACACATAACATAACAAATATTACTGAAGAGAAAATCAAAACAGTGGGAGATTTTTTGTTTATCAATTCTTAAAGCCACCTAAGCTAACATTGACCACAGTTTAAAAAACTGTGGGCTACGTAATCCTCTATGATCTACATGTATGTGTCTTTGATAAGGTCTAAAAATGAAGCCCTGAAAAAAATGTATTTCAAAATGATGATTTAGTGCTTTAAAAAAGTGAAAGTCGTAAGTTCACTGGATTCACCTGCCCATTTCCTCCCATAGACTTTACTGTGGGTAGATCTGGGCTATTTTGTATTCGGCCCGAATACTAATTGTTTATTCATTCATATCTTTCCAGTGGCATCATAAATTTCCAAAGTTTTGTATTCTAGGGTGCTTATTTGTCCATTTGAAAACTACTTTGTAGCTCACATATCACAGTTCAACAATTTTCTAAATTAGCTCCACAATGTTAGCCTGTGGCTTTAAGAGAGAATATCAAGTCTTTTATACATGTGTATCTGTAGTATGCAATCTGTTTTATAAAAGAAATATAGAAATAAAAAAGATATGTATTTTTCTGCTTTGATTAAATATACGGTCCAAAATTTATTTTGTTCATCTTGTTGAGTGCCAAAGTTTGTGAAGAATCACAGTTTCACAAAAAAATAATAATTAACTGAAATATGCCAATTGCTAAAACTAATTGTACAGTTGTAATTGATAGAATATTTTATGACCCCAAATGTTATTATACGCCCACCAAACGAAGTTTGAAGGGGTATATAGGAATCAGCGTACGGTTGGGTGGTCGATCAGTCGGTCGGTTGGTTGGTCTGTTGCAAATCTTATCGATCGAACTACTTCCTTGTTTTTGACCAATGCTTGTGAAATTTGGCACACACATTGGTCTTGGGGTAAAGATGTGCAAGACATATTTTTTGAATGTGTCGGGAACTGTGTTGCCATGGTAGCGACATAATATGATAAAAAAAATCAGGAAAAATATTACGGTTCAAAGTACTTATTCAGTTTTGACCAGTGCTCATGAAATTTGGCGTACACGTTGGTCTTGGAGTGAAGATCTGTGTAAGAAACATTTTTGGATGTGTCAGAAAATGCATTGCCATTGTAACGGCACATTATGGCAATAATTCAGGTTAAAATCTTGCGGATCAAAGTACCTCGTCATCTTTTGACCAATGCTCATGAAATTTAGTACACACATTGGTCTTGGAGTGAAGATGTGCAAAATTCATTTTTTTTAATGTGTCGAAAACTGCATTGCTGTGGTAATGGCATACTATGGCAATAAGTCAGGGTTTTAATCACCTTCAGTGATATATCCAGTTAAAAATAAAACAAAGGCATCATTTAACAATTTTTTTCCAGTTTACAAAATTGGAGCATACATAATCCTTCATGCTACTAGTGTCTCTGATAAAGATTAACCCTAATAGATCCGGGCTATCTTCGGTCTTGTCATCCCCTCCTCCCCCCCCCCCCCCCCAACCGATCTCAGCCGCAGATCGCGCAATCGCCGCGAAAATTTGTACGTGCATAGAGCTGGATGTAATCTACAAGACTGTATCATTAGAATTTCAAAAAATACGTATTTTATACTTTTTAATAATTAATTATGCAAATTTATGAACAAAATCATATTTTTGCCTGTAACTCACTTAAAATAGCTTGTAGAATGCTAAGTTTTGGTGAGAATATTCTTTCTGACATTTGTGACAATTACCTCAAAAAAAATTTGCCGAATTGGAATTAATTTCTTATGTATTTTATTGTTTTGTGAATTTCTTATGTATTTCTTTGTTTTTTTTGACCTTTTGTTTTAATTTTTTTTCGATGAACTTTGTCGGGGACTTTTATGCGATCATAAACAGCATAAAATTAATCCATTTCTACCAGTTAAAGTAAAAATGATTATACATTTATGATTTTTGGCTGAAAACACAATTTACATTGAGTTTGTATACACAATCACGTTTTTGAGCAATTTTGGAGTTGCATGCATGTACGAAAATTTGCACAGCGTCGTAACGGTATGTTCGATTTTTTCGAAAAAGGTCTCCAATGATGCGCGAGACCTTAAAAGTAAAAAAGCCAACGAACGGCGGCAGTGAATAATCAAGAAATTTGTCCCCGCCCCCCCCCCCCCCGGCATGTTAGGGTTAAGACCGAACTCAAAAAAAAAAATACAGTTCAAGACATCATTACAGGTTTCTAAACAGTGAAAATCATTTGTGACCATTCCAGTTTTCTGTGATAGACTGATGTATTATAGAACTTTCGTCTTGAGAACATTAATTCATGTATTATTTGCATGTACAGTGGTCTCCGGATAATGGGGTAACATTTAAAGGGGTACTCCTGATAAATGGGTAAAATTTAGCAAAACAGTGCTTATGTTTCTTATTGAAATTTACTCCATATAATGGGGTACTCCTGTTAAATGGGTAAAAAACGGCTTGCAAATGCCTACCCAATTAAGTGGAGACCACTGTATTTGGCCTGTAACAACAAATCGTCTAAAGGTTTGTATTCTAGGGTGTTGATTTGTCCATTTTAGGTCAGATATCAAAGTCTGACTAATTTTTAAGCGGGGCTTCCATCGTTTTAACCAGTGCCTTGAAGATTTATTGTAAATGGAGCTTTGATTGATTTGGGTTCCTCTTAAAACTTTCATTTATGTGAGTTTGGACTTCACATCTGCTGGTAAGCTTTTTATGCATCCCCAAGAAAGTTGCCGGAGGCATCATGTTTTCAGGTTGTCCGTCCGTCCATCTGTCCATCCGTTACCGGTAACAGTGATAATTTAACTGTATCTAGGCCGGGGTATTTGTGGTGTTCTTAGCAAATGTACTTCAAAAAAATTGCGATATCAGATGAATTTCTTATGTATTTTATTGTTTTTGCAATTTCTTATGTATTTCTTTGGTTTTTTTACCTGTTGTTTTCCATTGTTTTTTCAATGAAATTTGTCGGTAACACTTATGTGATCATAAACAGCATAAAATTAAGTAATTTAAATCGGTAAAAGCAAAATACATTTATGATATTTGGCTGAAAACACAATTTGCCTAAGTAGGGTTAAGAACAGGTGATCAGATGTTGATGTAACTAGGACCAAGTATGTACTATGAGGCAACAATGAACAAGTTGCAAGTGTTTTTTTACAGATTCTTTTTAATTAGAATTAACAAAACATTAAAACTAAAAATGTAAAATCGCGGTGAGAGCTTTTCACGAAGATTGTACTATGAGGCAACAATGAACAAGTTGCAAGTGTTTTTTCACAGATTCTTTTTAATTAGAATTAACAAAACATTAAAACTATATTGAAAAACACAGGTTCTTTAATGCTCTTTTCATTTTAGAGTTCAACATTTTTAATTGCCCACTTGCCCGGAAGCAAAATTTAATTTCCCTGGGCAAGCAAGCAAGTGCTTTTTTCGAGCCCTGCATAAAATCAAGATAGCTTTTGCTGTATTGTGGGAAACCTTTGTGCTCCCTTTACTCCTTTACCCCACAAGAGGGCACTCTTTTATTATGTCTTGCCAGCAGGCCATCAACATACAACTCAATTCAAATGTGTTTGCATGGGTTCTGTGACTGTACTTAAAGTAATTTGTTCCTTTGATCAGTGTTTTGTGTATTTTTAAGGTGTTCTGATTTTATCTCTGAAATTTTCACTTTTTAAATTTTAAAAAGTCTTTCAAATTTCTTATAATAAATAAATAATAGTAATAATAATAAACTGACATTTATCTATAATTGTATGATAGGCCTATATGATCTTTATTTGAGTTTAAGATCACTTTGTAGGAGGTACTCGATACTTAGAAACTAAAACAGGTGAAAACATAAGATGTCGTTAATGGTTTTGTCTCATTTTCAGTTGACATTCCTGAGGGAAATGTATGTTCAAGTTTCTTCCATTTTGAATATATATGTGCTTATGATTAATATCAGGTGCCTTTAGGCATCTGTAACCTGATAGTGCGGAGACTTTGATGTGTTTCTACATTTTTGGTAGTAGTATGTTATAAATAAGGATGTTTGCTGATGATCTTAGCTTTAAAGTACTGAGGAAAAATTGTTGTATGAATGAAACATTGTTATTGTGCAATAACATAATAGTTTGTTCAATAGAAATTAGGAAGATACAATGTAGAATAATGATAATTATGAATTACAAATTATTAGATGTGATTGCCGTTTTTCACAGTTTAGTCTACAACTGAATGGTCATTAAAAAAAATGTATAGTATACATATATCCTCATTGGGTTACTGACAGAGTACCAGTTCGCTGAGAAGGTAATTATTTTCATACATCTTTATTCCAACTACAATACATCTCTGAATTGACTACAAATTACATTTTTCTTCAGATGAAGAAATGGTAAACCAAAGAAAATATTTGGTTATAAAAAACTTGTGTGCTGGTTACAATTTGATTTTGTTTTTGTTTTTAGAATATTATACTTTTGTGGAAGGATATTCACATAACTACAAAGCAATACAGTTTTTAGCTGTCATGCCTGTATTTTAGCCCACAAACCAAAGTGTTTTGGTTACATTTAGTGTTGTGTGAAAACAGCAGAATATTCCAGCTATTTGAATGTATGGAAGAATTGTGATAAATTTATCAAAAAGGAGAAGACGAACTGTTATTTAATCATTGCACAGTTTGAAGTGTATGGGACTAAGCAACTCTCGAGTTGACACTGAAAAGGGTGCTGGTATAAATTCTATGTTGCATTGGTAAAAATACTGTGATTGAAACTCTGTGTTTACGTTCATGATTATGTGTAAATTCATGATAATATTTTATTTTGTGATCTTTCTTTGTTTCTAAAACATATTTTTATTAAATATTATGAAATTTTCTTAGGATTGTGCAACTCATTACCGCAATCTTGTTCATCATTCCAGAATTAATAAACAGAATGTATAAAATATTTATCAGAATCAACGTTGTGTGATATTTCATATAATTAAATTAATGTCAGTTTAGATTATTTAATAGTTTGAAGATGACATAAAGGTATAATTTACCATTTTGATATTGAGGAAGTGAAAATGTTAGGGAGCTTTGGTGAATAATACTTTTTGGAAATGTGATATATTTTTTTATATTGTGATTCTATGGAAACTTTTAATAAAAACTTTGTAATTGAAAGCACCTGCTGTCAAGTCGGCCTTTCTTATGAGTCAACCTTAATTCGTTAGTAGCATGAATTTTATCGATTGATTGAACGAATGCAAAAATTGTTCATTCTAAATCCCAGGTCAAATATTTTTCTCAGCCAGTTCAAGCGACGAAAGCCACCGGGGGGGGGGGGGGGGGGGGGGTGCATAACCATGTGTTTTGTTTTTGTTTTGTTACTAAAAAGGGCTTTGTTTGAGGTGTGTGGTTTGAACACCCAAAACACCCTCCTGCGTACGACTATGGATGAATGATTGGAAGACTGACTGATTGATTGGTTTATGTGTTAATTGATCGATTTATGTATGTATGTATGTATTGATTGATTGATCATTGAACTGAAGAATTAATTGAGCGACGTTTGTGTGAATGGGGGGTTGGTGCATAAACATTTGTTTTGTTTTTGTTTTTTACTAAAAAGGGGTTGTTTTGAGGTGGTGGTGGTGTTTGAACACCCAAAACACCCCTCCCTGCGTCCCACTATGGATGAATGATTGGAAGACTGACTGATTTATTGGTTTATGTGTTAATTGATCGATTTATGTATGTATGTATGTATTGATTGATTGATCATTGAACTGAAGAATTAATTGAGCGACGTTTGGTGTGAATGCATGTATTTTTTGGATTATTGATTAATAGATTGATTGATTGATGGATTAATTGATCGATTGATTGATCGATTGGCGGATTTATTGATTAATCGATCGATTGATCCATTAATGGATTGATTGATTGATTGATCGATTGATCCATTAATGGATTGTTTGATCGATTGATTGATTGTTTGATTGAGTAATATATTAATTGATTGATTGATGAATGGATTGATTGATTGATCGGTTGATAAGGTCCATTGGGGAAACAAACAATGCGGACTTTATAGGCTGGTGTGTGCTATGGACATGTTCTTAAACAAATATCTCCAAGGGATTTTTGTCAGTGGCCACTTAAGCAGGTTGCATTTACAACGTTTCTCTCCTTTCCCAACATTCATTTAGGTTGTCTTCCACGTGTGTCGAATACAAAAAGAGATACACATACGGCACCAGAATACTAAAACCCGATAATAAATACCACAACGAAACTCATCATCGATTAAAATTCCAAGTTTTGTTTACGAAAACTGCAGCGTGTCTCAAAAAAAAAAATTGTACAAGTGAAAAGCGTCCTCCTCGGCAATTAAGAAATACTGTTGTGACATGACGGTTAATTACGTCAACAACAAGGGCATAATCTTAGATTTCAAATGCAGTTTGTTCTGTTCAATTTGCATATTTTATTCTTGAGATATGTTTAACAACAAAAGGGTAAAATCACAAAGGTGCCACTTTTACCATAGTCAATGATAGTTAGTATCAGACCCCTTTGCCGTAAAAGTGGTACAACTGTCATTTTAACCCTTTTGTTGTTAGCTAAAAATAATTATCTCGAGACTAAATCAAGCAAATTGAACAGAACAAACGGCATTTGAAAGCTAATGACTATTTATGCCTTGTTTTTTGTCTCGCCTGGACGTGTTCAGGAAAGACTATGAAATCACTTTCTGTATGTATGTAGTATGTAGTATGTGTCCGCTCATTTGGTTTAAGTTTCGTTTAAATGACTGTCAATTGAAAAGTGTTGCTTCAATTCAAACCAAACTGGTAACAATGATCAGTGGGGTGGACTAAGGGTAATTGGGGTCAAAGGTCATGCAGGGTTCATCTGGGGTCATTCTAAGAGGTCAATTGTCATAGGAATGTACTAGGACACCTAACTTGGTCAGAAGAACCACTAACCTGAATGCAGAACAATGCCAGGTCAAAGGTCATGGGGTCATCTGGGGCATCTAAAGTCAATTTCATAGGAATGTGTGGGAACCACTAACTTGGTCCGAAGAACCACTGACCTGAATGCAACAATGCCCAGGTTCAAAGGTCATGCAGGGGTCATCTAAAGGTCAATGTCATAGAATGTGCTGGACCACCTAACTTTGTCCGAAGAACCACTGACCTGAATGCAGAACAATGCCCAGGTCAAAAGGTCATGCAGTGGTCATCAGGGGTCATCTATGGGTCACTTTCCATCGGGATGTCTAGCGACCACCAAACTTGGCCAGAAGAACCACTGCCCAGAACGCAAACAATTTCAGATGTCAAAGGTAGGTTCTACTGAACAAAAATTTATTTTATGTTTTATGCTTGCCCCCCCCAGCATTTGCTGAAAACTGCAATTAAAGGTGCATGCCTCATTTTCTGACGTTAAACAGGTGAGACTTGTGGTTCGAGAACAACTTGTTTCTAATTGCCGAAGAGGGCGCTATTCACTTGCACATTTTTGATACACACTGTACACAAAATGCTCTGCGTGGATGTCAAGATCCATGGTGCATGTACATGTGTTGTTTACAGTAAAAACAAAATACCCCCCCCCCAAAAAAACCCAAAACGCATGCAGGTCATACATTACCCCCCCCCCCCCCACACACACAACACACACACACACAACTGAAATAGGTGGTATTGTTGCTAACAAAACTCACCACTCAAGACTCAAAGCTCAAAACAAATAACAAATGCATTTTGTCTTTCAATATTTTTTTTTATAATTATCTAGTAAATTTTAAAAATACTGATAACCGTTACTCGGAATTCAAATGATATTGCACATGTTCATGTCTTCTGTTTACCAAACTGCATTCACACTGACATCATGATGATCTACACATCTCATTCATTTTAGGCCTTTTGTCAAAGTTATGGAAATCAGAAATGTACATTCTGCAAAATCTGTTCGTTTAGTTAAGTTGAACGAGTACACAAAACTTTTCAGACTCTCAGTCTCAGTGTGTTTCTTTGTTAAACGATATGCAGGACCATGCGTGGCAATAGCACATACAGTATACTGGGACAAAGTGATTTTGCGTCATTGCAGAAAATTCAATATACCTCAGGATTGATAGAACAAAATGAAATGGAATAAAGTGCACTGGAAAGTATGGTCTTTTAGCTTTATGAAAATACCCAATTTGACTAGATGTATATGATTTTCATACATTAAAAATAATTTCCCATTGGACCATTTTTGGGGGAGACACACTGTAAGTTTGCTGATAAGTCCAGGCAAAACCATAACCAAAGGTTAAATACAAGAATAAAACAACAAACATTTTCATGATACTGATGGTGGGTAAATTTAGTTGGTGGTTGGCTAATCTGGTTATTCTTTTGGTTATTGGGTTGTTATTCTAGGCGATTATTACCCAACTGAGCATTAAATTGCTTTAACCAATATTGGGCAATATTGGGCAGATATTTGCCAACAGAAGGCGTTTAAAACGCAATGGAAAGTCTCAATTAAACCATCCAATATTAGAGCAAACAAAAGAACTTGTGATACCTTTGTAACCGCTTACCCACATTCCGTAATCTAATATTCAGTTTAATTCTGCGCCCATAACCGTAAACCTGATCTTTTCCTTTATTGGATGAAAACAATTTAAAAACCGCAGAAAATCCCCCAAAAGTCCCCCCCCACGAAAAAAGCAAAACTTGATTATGATAATCCATTCAAGAGGTATGGTAATTTGTAATGTAAATCCACCTTTACCGTGGATTTAGTTACTACGGGGGGGGGGGGGGGGTCGGTACTGCCATTACGAGGTGTACACCATGCGCGTGTGAAGAAAAAAAAAACCGCGTAAAAAGAGTTGTTTTTCACGGTCGGGCAGTGTATGCGCGTGCAGAGAAAATGGTTTCAGAATCGCTAAAATCAGGAAAAAAGGGTATACTTTTAACAGAAGGTTTACTTTAAAAAGGTATCTTACTATCTTTCCAGACTTGAATACTTGTTTAGGGTATTCAGCAGAAGGTTTACTTTAAAAGGGTATCTTTGCAGACTTGAATACTTGTTTAGGGTATTCATGCAGAAGGTTAACTTTAAAAGGGTATCTTTTCAGACTTGTATACTTGTTTAGGGTATTCTGAAGTCGACGGATAATTACGTGTTTAGGGTCCATTTTGAAAGTCCATACACTCGCATGGTGTACACCATGTAATGACAGTGCCCCCCCCCGCCCCTCCCCGGATTTTTACCTCCGCTTACATCCGCCCGCCGCGAGATAGAGGAGGTATTGTGATCAACATTGTCTGTTTGCATGTTTGTTTGTGTGTATGTCAGCGTTAACGTCTCACATGCACAGTTTTACCCCCTAGCTCCATAAATTTTTACACACGTTTCAAAAAGGAAATGCTAGACCAAGTTCAATTTTTAAGGTCAAAGGTCACGTATCAAGGTCAATGTCAAGCAAACCACAAAAAGAAAAGTCCCCCACAATAGCTCAGTGCGCGTCGGAATATTTTTCGGTAGCTGTGCACGTCCCACTCCGAAACACAGACGTAAATCTAGTACGTCTGTGCTCCGAAAGTGGTCTACCGCCCCCAACGGCTTCGGGCCGTAGAGTTTATACGTGATTTTTTGCAAGTTGGGTGAATGTGGTGGGGGAGAGCCCGGTAGTACTTTGAAGGAGGTCTCTGAGCACATCTCTTGTTAAAATTTGTTTTGCATATCCCCGTTATGTTCTATAACCACCACCATTAGTACCACCACCACCACCACCACCACCACCACCACCACCACCACCACCACCACCACCACCACCACCACCACCACCACCACCACGCACCACCACCACCACGTCCACCACCACCACCACCACCAGTCCACCACCACCACCACCATCAGTCCACCACCTCTACCACCAATAATCAATAAGATCATTGTTATATTACCACAGGGGCGTCGATCCATGTATCGGATTGGGGGGGGGTGAAAAATTGACAATTTCGTATGTTTAATAGTATTTTTTATGTTAAGTTCAATTGTTTTATAGTGCTTTCCAATGCTTTTTAAACATATCCTTGCATTGTATATTATGAATTTGTCAAGTTGTCAAAATTATTGGGGAGCAAATCGATGTTTGCCCCCAATATTTTCATTATAGCGACTGCTCCCCTTGCCACCCCATGCAGGATCGACGCCCCTGTAATTTTTCGTGAAGTCAGACCCACCATTTTAGCAAGTTGTTTTGCGGCACACATTTCAAATATCATACACTTTCAAACAAAATTTCGAGATATGATCCCTGAGCTAATGGGACGAAGCCGCTTAGTATGGTTCGTTATAGTTTTTCGATTTCGTAGAGTGGTGATGGCCTTACGATTTGTGAAGCTGAATTAATTTAACCTCGAACGTACTTAACCCCGTAATTAATGCGTCCACAAACTATCGTAATTGCACTTTTTGCGTCGATGAATAATAGAGCAGTTTGGGTTACGCGCCAGGTGGAAAGACCTCCTAAAGTTGGCACCCCTTTAATATCTAGTAGGATCATATTGACATTTTTAAATAAATTAGTTCTAATTTAAGATTTGATCAGTATTATGCCGCCACATAAATACCTCAATAGAAGAGACAAGTTTGTTTTTTAAGAAATTACCGCTCTGAGTATAACGACACCCGCCCAGACCATGTGTGATTGAGAATTGTTGTAAATACGACCAAAAGACTGCAGTGATCTTCAGGTTCAGCTAAACTTCGGTGGTTACATTTTAGCCCACAAAGTGAAAATTGTTGCTTCAACCTGATAAGTGAGTGTCTTTCATTTCATGATGAATTTACAGAAGGGAGCGCGCAGGTCCTCGCACGCTGCGTTACGCCAATTCATTTTATTTGTCTGCAAGGGGCTTTTTGCACAAATTTCAATTGCTTTTGCGAATCATGCAGCCTGTACTGTATACGTTTTACCGATTATACAACTGTTACGTATTAGCGCGCGTCAGCCAATGTTAGTTAGACGTTGCATAGACAACCGATTGGTCGCCTGAAAGCGGCTCTAATATTTCGATTGATCACCACCATGTCGGCAAAATGATCTCTTTTTAGGAGGACCTTTTCTTCGTGGATGACCATGTTATATTACAGCATATGGCGATGGGATTAAGTCACTTTTGTGACTTCAGCTCTTTTCGTTATGTTTCAGAGACAAGACGTTGGCTCACTGATGCGGCGGGAGGACAACCCAACACCGTTATGGGTCTCGCCGGGGACTTTCTCACGTAGGAAGCTTTCCAGGTTGAATCGATGCGTTTCTGTCGGGTGCAGGGGTGTGTGAAACTGAACCAAACAACTGAAGTTACTTCCGTTCTCTTTTCAAGGTTGTATGCCATGGATATATCCTCGTTTGTTGGTACAAGAATTTATCTCTTCTAGTT
>JZLH01S0523272.1:20226-33477 GCA_001188425.1 Eucidaris tribuloides
AGGACGCATCGCGTGGCAATAGCACATACAGTATATACTCGGCCGACAAAGTGATTTTTGCGGTCATTGCCAGAAAATTCAAATATTACTCAGGATTGATTAGAACAAAATGAAATGGAATAAAGTGCACTGGAAAGTATGGGTCTTTTAGCTTATGAAATACCCAAATTTGGGGACTGGGATGTATCATGATTTTCATACATTAAAAATAATTTCGCCCATTGGACCATTTTTGGGGGAGGACACACTGTAAGTTTTGCTGGACTAAGCCTCAGGCAAAAACATAACAAAGGTTCAAATCACAAGAATAAAACAACAAACATTTTCATGAACTGGATGGTCGGGGGTAAATTTTAGTTGTCTGGGGCTTTGGGTAATCTGCGTTATTCTTTTGCGTTATCTGCGGTTGTTATTCTCACGGGCGAGTTTATTGTGACCCAACTGAGCCATTAAATTGCTATTAACCAATATTGGCAAATATTGGGCCAGATATTTGTCAACAGAAGGCGTTAAAAACGCATGGAACAGTCTCAATTAAACATCCAATATTAGAGCAAACAAAAGAACTGTGATACCTTTGTAACGCCTTTACCACATTCGCGTAAATCTAATATCGAGTTTTATTCTTGCGCCCATAACGCTGTAAACCTTGATCTTTTCCTTTATGGCATTGAAAAAATTAAAAACCGCCTAGAAAAATCCCCCCAAAAGTCCCCCCCCGAAAAAGCAAAATTGATTATAGATAATCCTTCAAGAGGTATGCGTAATTTGTAATGTAAATCCACCTTTACCGTGGATTTATTGAACTTACGGGGTGGGGTGGGGGGGGCTTACTGCATTACGAGGTGTACACATCGCGCTCGCTGTGTAAGAAAAAAAAAACGCTGTATAAAAGAGTTGGTTTCACGGGTGCGGGCAGTGTATGGCGCGTGTGCAGAGAAGATGGTTTCAGGAATCGCTTAAAATCAGGAAAAAAGGGTATTATACTTTTTAACAGAAGGTTTACTTTAAGAAGGTATCTTCGTATTCTTTCTAACGTTTGATACGTTGTTTAGGGTATTCAGCAGAGGTTTTTACTTTCTAAAGGGTTCTTATTGCATGGACTTGAGATAGCTGTGTTTTAGGGTGATTCAGATGGGCAGGAAGGTTTTTAACTTTTAAAAGGCGTCATCTTTTAGACTTGGTATACTTTTGTTTAGGGTTTATTCTGAATGTCGACGGATAATTACGTGTTTAGGTCCATTTTGAAAGTCACATATCACTCGCATTGGTGTACACCATGTAATGGACAGTGCCCCCCCCCCCGCGCCCTCCCGGATTTTTACCTGCGCTTACAATCCGCCCGCCGCGAGATAGTGAACCACGGTATTGTGATCAACATTGTCTGTTTGCATGTTTGTTTGTGTGTATTTCCAAGCGTCGTTAACGTCTTCAATGGCACAGTTTACCCCCTAGCCTCCATAAATTCTATTACACACGTTTCAAAAAGAAATTTGGCTAGGACCAAGTTTCAATTTTTAAGGTCAAAGGTCACGTATGCAAAGGTGCAATGTCAAGCAAACGCAGCAAAAAGAAAAGTCCCCACAATAGTCGGAGGTGCGCGTCGGAATATTTTTCGGCTAGCTGTGCAGTCCCACTCCGAAACAGCAGAGCTAAAGTCTAGTACTGTCTGTGCTCCGAAAGTGGGTCTACGCACCCAACGGCTTCGGCGCACGTTTACGAGTTTTATACGTTGATTTTTTGCAAAGTTGGGTGAATGTGGTGGGGGGAGAGCCGGTAGTACTTTGAAGGTAGGTCTCTGAGCAACATCTTTCTTTGATTAAAAATTTTGTTTTGCATATCCCGTTATGTTCTATAACACCACCATTAGTACCACCACCACCACACACCTACCACCACCACACCACCACCACCACCACCACCACCACCACCACACCACCAGCCAATTCACGGCACCGACCACCACCAGTCCACACCACCATCACACCACCACAAAACAAACAGCCAGCAACTACAACAGCACAATCCACAACAACTTTTTGACTTCATTTTACAAACATCAATGACAACCAATCACACGCATCACACACCTACCCATCCACCACCACGCGTCACCACCACCAATCACCAAGCCACTCACACCACAACCACCACACCACCACTACAACAATGTTGCCCTTCACAACAAATTTTGACTTTATGTTTCAGACTATGATGACAACATCAGCAACCATCATCACCACACCACCACCACCACCACCACCACATCCACCACCAGACCCCACACCACCACCACCACCACGTCCACCACCACCACCACCACCACGTCCCCCACCATCTCCCCACCACCACCAACACTACCGCCACCACCACATCCACCACCACCACAACAATGTGCCTTCAGAACAATCTTGACTTCATGTTCAGACGACGAAGAACATCCACCACCATCACCACCACCATCACCACCACCATCGCCACCACTACCACCACCACCACCACTACTACAATGTGCCTTCACAACAATTTTGACTTCATGTTCAGACGATGACAACATCCAGCACCATCATCACTACCACCACCACCACTAACACCATCGCCACCACTACCACCACCACCACCACCACCTACACTAAAGCAATGTGCCTTCACAACAATTTTGACTTCACAACAGACGATGACAACATCCACCACCATCACCCCCACCACCACCACCATTACCACCATCACCACCACCACCACCACCACCACCACCACCACCACCACCACCATTACCACCACCACCACCACCACCACCACCATGCACTCGCCACCACCACCGCCACCACCACCACCACCATCGCCACCACTACCACCACCCCGCCACCGCCACCACCACTACACAATGTGCCTTCACAACTATTTTGACTTCATGTTCAGACGATGATGACAACATCCAGCACCACCACCACCACCACCACCACGACCACGAGAACAAACGATCATTCCAAAAACTATTGGCGTTATGGGCGTGGTCATGCAGAGCTAGGCCTATTGTTCAAGTTTGCAGTTGCGGGTAGGGACAACGCCCTGCATTCAGTGATTGTTTATTCACATTTATGATGCAAAGGGAAGCAATAAATGCATTGGTTTGATTTAGAAACACGTTCTGTGAACAAAAAAAATGCGGTTTACATTAATGTGACTCATCATAGCCACGTAATGATTTTCTTTTATGTATAGAGTAATCTGATTAATTACATCACTTTCGAAATTCAATTCAATTATGTGGACACAAAATGCTAAGAATAAATTGTGTTTTTTGGGCGAGATTTTGAGCTTCTGTGTCCCCGGGTCTGTGTCAAGGCAATATAGAAGAACATTGAATACCGCACAGGGCTGCCACTCAAAATTTTGATTTCCCCCTACGCCGCATGTGTATTTTCCCCTACGGACACCACTTTTCCCCTACGCCTAATTAACCATATTTTCCCATACGAACCTATGTTTTCTCCTACAAAATCGACTTTTTCCCAACGAAGGTATGTTTTTCCCTAAAAAATATCATTAGAAATGCAAAATATTGATCACAATTTCTTCGGCGGAGATGGACAAAATGGGCGAATATAATCGGATTTCCTTGGAAAAATTATGAATATTTCATGAAATGTCAAAACCCCCGACACTCCCCTACAAAATCATCAAATCCGCCCTAACTTCCCCTAATGGAAGGTCCATTCTGCCCTAGGTATCACATCTACCACCCTAACGTATGCCAAATCAACCTCGGAATGATTCCGCCAAACGAGGGTCAATGCCTTGATACCGCAACGTTAGGCCACCATGTATTTACCGGACAACTGATTACCGGAATCGCGCGTTTCTATCGCGCTGGTGACACCGCGTATCGAATGTGCGACAGTCAGAGTGGTAATCAAGGAAATGTATGAACCATCGTAAAGAACACAAAAAACTTAGAAAATTTACACATCATATGACAACATACATTGTCCTTTCCTAAAAATCAATTCCTAATGTCCCCGTAGCAAAGTAAACTGGCTGTTCAAAGTCTGTTTAGAATGTCCAATTTTGCTTATTGTTTCCGTAGATTTCCCTTCTCAGGCGCGACTTTGCTTTTTGCCATAGACATAACACGTGCAGGCTGGCCCACTGTTTCAAAATTTGATTTCCCTCCCTACGCTCCGCAATCGTATTTTCCTAACAGGACACCAACTTTCCCCTAACGCCTAGTAACCATAGCTTTCTCCCATAGGTAACGGCTATGTCTTCGTCGCCTACAAAATTCGACTTTTCCCTATTTACGTGGAAGGTAATTTTCGCCTAAAAATATCCCTGAAATGCAAAATATTGATCACAATTCCTTCGCGAAAGGGACTCAAAAGGGCAAATATAAATTCGATTCTGGAAAAATACGAATATTGTCTGAAAATTGTCAAAATCTCGCCTACAGTCCCCTATTCAAAATCACATCAAATCGCCGCCACTCTACGTTTCCCCTAACGGAAGTCATTTCCCCCGTAGGTACCCCTATTACCCCCTTACGCACGTCCAAAATCGCCCTAACGGTAGGATCCCCCTAACCGAGTGCAGCCTGACACGGTGTCCCCGTAATACAGGTCGATTTTCAGCGCCGCGAAATGAAGAAAATTTTTGAAGGGGTTAGTTCAACTGCCGATTTCGTCAGATTAATCAAGTCACTTTCTTCCTTTTGGTTGAAATATTAATATAGACATTTGAATGAATTAAAAAAATATAATTTTCAAGAAAATCAATTAAGTTTATTGTGTGAATTCTGCATCCAAATAAAAAGTGTCCGGTAATACGATACACCGACATACGTGTGAATATTTTGTTTTGAAATATTTTGGTAGACCCTGAATTTTGTGATTTACAAAGCTAGAGCGTCATCTTTCGTTTCTATCCTTACACTGCTTAGCCTTAAAACCAGGCACAAATTCATAATTTTTTAAATTATAGCCTAGTAATAATAAATTTCAATCTTAAAAGATTAAATTAGCAACTTATAGCAGTGGGGATTTCTCAAATTAATATGATTGTTGTATAATTAGATCAAATCATTAATCATTTTACAGAATTTATGTGATATAAGATTTGTAAAAGACTGGTGATTCCTAGTAATGGACTTTGCTATTGGATGCTATTTTTAGATACAATACGATCCACAATTAATATTAGGGCGTCGTACATTTGTATAGCGACATGATACAGAGAACGTGTGTGGATTAGCGAACATCATGTGAAGAATTTGATCGAAACTGTGCCAGATTTGAGTTGATTTTGATGAATTCAGTTTGATTTCTGAGGTCGATTGCAAATCAGCAGCAAAGTGGGGGACATTTTTAAGATTGTAATCTGTAATTGTTGAGAGAAGGGCTCTGAGGAGGCTAAAATGACGGAATACAAGTTGGTAGTTGTCGGCGGTGAGTTTCTGCAGTTCTGTTATTTTCGCAGGACAGTGTTGTGGATGAGTGCAATACGACAAGTTGAATGCGTGGGTCTATGGAAATTAGGGGGGCCATGTCCATGCATGCAAAGCGGGCTTGACCAGCTGTGCAAGCCATGGATGTTACCCCGATTTCATTCGAAACAAACAAGGCAACAAAAGATGAAGTACAATATTTCTTTCTTTCTTCTCTTTTTCGATTAGATTTTATTGCAGTCGCCATTTTTTTCAACTCTTTTTTTTTCTTTTTTTGTTAAGGCAGCTGTATCAATCAAATGATGATGAGGATTCTCAATTACAAGTCTAGATCTATGTAGTCTTGAACTTGAAGCACCGTGTTTGTTTGTCATAGAGAATATGAATTGATCAGTAGGGGCGCTGGTCTGTAAACACAGATCGTCTTTGATAACCAGGATCGATCATCCACAAAGATAAGGTCAGGACTTCTTCACACACAATGGGAATTTCAGTCCCCTTGGAATTTGGCAATGCACTAGCTCCATGTTAACATATCAGGTTTCAAAACAGGTCGGTGGGAAGACGGACAAGTTGTAAAAAAAGATGAACATGAACTGGGGGTATCGGATGACAGAGAATATATTTTTAGCACTGTCAAGATCAAGCATGCCCCGTAGTGCCAGGGCAAGGTGAAAAAATAAATGTCTTCATAATCCATAAACGAAGACAATCTCAGTTTATGATGACACGTCTTAAGTCTTCATTTATGCTAGGTTCACACTGCCAATCTGTCAACTCGATTAGGCCCGATCAAGCCAATTTTCAGCCTGGTTCGTCAAACTCGGCAAGTTAATCAGGCCAGGGTCAATCTACCTTGATCAGGGTGATCGACAATGCTTTGGCTACCTTCTTGAATGTTTTTGGCATAGGCCTACATGTTAAAAATACTGCAGTAAGTAAACAGAGCGATGTCCATCAAGGCAGATGGACGCCGATCATGGTAGATTGACCCTGATTACCGGCCGATCCAGACCAGAAAGGCCCAAAATTGGCTTGATCGGGCCTGATCGAGTTGACAGATCGGCAGTTTGAACCTAGCTGTAGCATTATGCGAACAATCTTTGTTTTTTAGGACAATCCTTGTTTACAGACCAGCCCCCCTGCCCCCCCCCCCCCACTGCTGATCGATGCTCGTGCTCCACTATCCAACGCGTGAAGTGTGAATGAAGCGTCATGATGCAGTGACTCCAGGCCAGCCAGCCTAGCCAGGGGCCGAGGCCCGAATAAAGACCCCTGGCGGGGGGTGAAGTGGGCGTAACCCCCCCCCCCCAAACACACACACAAAGTTTTTGAATTGGGCCCAGAATGACTAATAGGCGATACATGTACATGTATAAACAACAGAAATAAAAATTCATACAAGCTCTTTTTTTTCATTGTGGCTTCCAGCTACCACTTCGAGCTTCGGAAGGCCTGATTCACCATAAGCAGGGGGCAGTGAGAACATTTGAGAGCCCATTGCATCTATGTAGTCATGCTAGTCTATACAGTGGAGGTCTAACTTGTTTATTATGTAAAATTTAGGTCTAGGCCCAGATCTACATCATGTATATCAAAATCACTTTTCAAACATTAGCACCTTTAGTTGCTAAATGTAGAAAGCTATGGATGTGCAATGTGTGCAGTGACAAATAAAGCCACATTTTCACAAACTTGACCAAGTCTCTGATTCAAGTTCATTTGATGGAAATGAAATACACTTTGCACAAATGCATTTCACAGATATTTTACCACTGATCCCTGCACTTGATGATATGTCAGCATAGACGACGGAAAGCTTCGGACTCATTGCATTGGTCGTTGACATGATTGTTCTGATAATCAAAACAGTCTGAAACTCGATGCAATGCCAGTGATGCCTACATGTATGCTGGGCACGCGCTCACGCTCTCTGAATAAAGATTGCGACCGTCAATGTTCGATGTCCATGGTTGTGCAAAGTTCACAATATTTGACTTCATTGAGTTTGTTCACACATCATGTGCATTAAACAAAAATTATGTAGATAAGCATGGAAAGCAATCTGTGCTTTCATTCACACATCATATCCACTTTCCAATGTTTTCTCATACAATACTTTGACTGGACCATATAATTGTTTTGGCTGGTTGTGGCTTTGTGATTTATAGTGTGCAAAACAGTGGTGATAAGTAGCGCATGATTTGCACTTTGCCAACTCTGTGTAGGGGCACATGCTGTAAATCATGTGAGTGTAACTTTCTGTTTTGCCTGGAGAATGGAGCATCTTTCTTTTTATACATGTACTGTCATACCAGTTCTACCAGTTTAGGAAGATGAATTTTATGAATGTGCGAGTTACTCCAAGTGCAGTGCATGCACAATGTACAAGTATACATATGTAGCAAATACCCTGGGATTTCCTGGGTACCACATTGTGTATTGCCTGTGTTGTGTGTCAGCTGTTGTAGTAAAACATCTAGTGGTGCAACTGCAACTAGTGGCGTCGTCGACAGGCCTTCTGTCGAAAAGCTTGTCGAGATAACAGTATTTTGACTGAAAGACGATATATCGACAGAGATTTTATCTTACCGACAACAACACACATGGTATCAAAGTAATAAATCAGGACCTAACATTGTCATCTCAGCAGGCATTCACTTCTCAAAGCAAGCATTTTTTTTCTTTCTCACACTTGCAGAAGGTCATAGAAACTGAGAACCATTGATCTGAGTGTAATCTACACCATAAGAATCTTGGTTCCTCGGAAATTGACGATGTGGTCAAGCCAGGCAATTGAAAGTCCAAAGTTCAAAATTCCACAAGCTATAGCGATGTCAGTCATCATTAGGGCCCCTGGCAGGCTTATTATCCCCTGCAGTACATGTATGTAGCCACAGTACAGGTGTATTTTAACATGTATAGGTACATGTATAGTGGTGTAAGACTGTCTTCTAAATTCAATGTCCCAATTTATCTGACCCTTGTTTTGTCGACAGGTGTGTCTGTCGGCTAAATATTTGAGGTGACATGTCGAAAGAAAAATTTCTATTTGACGACAGCCCTAACTGCAACTGTAATATTTCTCAATAATGTTGCACCATTGATCCTGGGCCTGGGCTTACAGGCATTGTATAACAATGTTTCCAGTTTAAAAAATCAGAGCTACATGTACATGATTCCCCATGCTACCAGTGTTTCTGATACAGTCGAAAAATTAAGCCCTGAAAAAATTTGCAGTGTAAAACGATCAGTAAGTGCTTTAAAAAAGTGAAAATCATTGAGAGACCATTCCAGCTTTCCCCCATAGACTGCTGTGTTGCAGAATTTCCTATCGGCGGAGAGTAGGCCATATACGAATTTGTATCTGCACATATTGTATTAGTGACAGCATTACTGTCTGAACTTTTGCGTTCTAGGGTGTTTATTTGTCCATTCAAACACTCTCAGATATGTCAGATAGCAAATGGCGACAATCATTTAAACGAGTCTTCCACAGTGTTATATAGCGTCTTTAAAGGGCACCTGACATGATTGGGTGAAATAACAAATGAAATGCCTCTTTAACGAAAGTGGTTGAAAATATAACTAGCTGGAGTGTATCTCCTGCCTGAGAGGATTTGTCCTGAATTTGTCTACTTACGGAGAATGACGCATGAATATACCAGTACTTTATTTCCCTCATGCCCTGACAGAAATTAATCCTAAATTTTTCTGTCACAAGCATACTGATGATACATGTATTTATTTTAAAATGAGTTAATTTTCACATTATAAAATCAATTTTTGAATATTTTTTTTTTAATTTTAAATCATGAGTGAAGTATTAAAGTAGAAAAAAAATCATTGATCTTTCAAATAAAAAAAGGGAAATAAGAGATTTGCTGATGTACATGTACATGTATGTCAAAAGTGGTGGAAAGAATTAAACAAAAATTGATTTGAAAAAAAAATATTGTTTGAAAGTGTTTTAAATGCTAAGTTTATTCCATTTCTATCAACCTCATTTTCCACCAGCGTTGGGTTGGCGACGGGCGATTTAGCCCTTGGCAAAGCCCAAATCGGCCCTTAAAATCCCCCAAACCCAATTCTTTGGGGTGACCATTCCTTCAGAATTGCCCTCAGTTTTGCTACGAAAAATTTCCCATTTTTTTTTATTATGGCATTGAAACAAAAATTAATTAAATGGTTTCTTTTATGGATGAAGCACCGGCTAAAACATCTGCAATCTTTCATTGCATTCTTCAAATTCTGATGTGCAGCGAAAAAGAAGCCCCAGTGATAAAAA
This sequence comes from Eucidaris tribuloides, assembly GCA_001188425.1. Lineage (NCBI taxonomy): Eukaryota > Metazoa > Echinodermata > Echinoidea > Cidaroida > Cidaridae > Eucidaris > Eucidaris tribuloides. Next base: position 29,955 of record JZLH01S0523272.1, read on the forward strand.
AATAGCCCCCCAAAATTCAAAAATAGCCCCAAGGCTCTAATAATAATCGCCCTGAAAGATAAAAATTAATTCCTACCCTGTTTCCCACTGATGGAGCAATGTTCAGGTTGATTATACAGTGCACTCTCGTTATAAAGAACACTGATATATCAAAATTTCATTATAAAGAAGTAAAATCTCTGGTCCCATATCTTGGATTTCCTTTGTATTGTATTGTTTTTGCAACCCTGATATAAAGAAATTTCGTTATAAAGAACGAATTTCATGGGTCCCAAGGACTTCTTTATAACGAGAGTGCACTGTATAAGAAAATGATTTTAAAAAAATACATACACTGTACGTGGGGTTTTTAGCCTTCACTACATGAACTTTTTAAGTACATGTACAGTAGATTTGCATTTGCATTTTGTACAAAAGTCATTGTGCAGAAATCCAGTATAAAGTAGTCAGTGGGTCACTCCCACAATTTTCATCAGAAAGAACAACAAAAATGTTTTCCATCAATTAATAAGAGTACAGGAGATACATGTAACCTAGAACCCAGTTTTCTGCTTCCTGTTATTCTATCACATCCCTTCTAGGTCACTCAAAGTTTAAATTCATTTATTACCTCTTCCTGTACTAAATTTAAGATTAACTTGAAACCCAGCATGATACACAACTTATACATGTTTCAATCCCGGCCTCCAGGGAAAAATGAAATTGATATTTAAACAATTATGAAAGGTGATGGAAATAGACTCATCAAGTGACAAGGTGACATGACATAGACCCCGTTTACACTGCTTGTCAAAAGCATTTTGGGAATGGTCTCATAACAGTCTGGTAACGGCTCACTCATGGTATAGCCATTTGAGAGCCAACCCCCAAAAGTGGACCAAATGCGTTCCGAAAGCTCGTAATTGTCAAAGCAGCTCCAGAAGTGGTCTGAGACCGTTCTTAGACCGTTTTGAATGCGGTGTAATCACACTTTAAAGGGAGAAGGCGCCAGCAACTAACAGGCATAAGTTAAGAATAAAAATGACATTGTGAGTATTGTGATAATTATGGTACATGGTGACAAAGACAGCCTAAATAAGGGGTACTGTGTGATACTCACCCTCATCAAGGCCCTATAAATTAGTTAATTTGTGTTTATTTTACGTCTTTGTAAGTTTTACCCTAAGACAAAACTTGCAGAAACAGCTATAGGGGGAGGAGCTTATCAATTTAAACAGTGCATACAGTACCACAGTGCGGCTAGTGCACGTCGCGTGGCATGCATTGGTTATGCATGGCAGGGCTCGACACTAGCAGTAGCACTAGCCCGCTTGCCCGGGGCAAGTAAAATTTCATGTCGGGCAAGTAAAAGCTCAAAATGTTTAAATTTACTTGCCCGATCGGGCAAGTAAAATTTTGATCCTCAAATGAAAAAAACATGTCCAAAATCTTACAAAAAGTGAACAAAATATGTGTGAAATATTGTTCAGGTAAACACTACTTCTGTCATTATTTTGTTTATTATAATTCCTTATATGACTCATTACATAAATCATGCAATTTGCAAGCCCAAAATTAAAATAACGAACTAAAATTAGTGAGATATAATAATTGTTAATGTTTTTTATTCTTTATTTTCGGGCAAGTAAAAACTTGAAAGTGATAATTTCACTTGCCCGAAGGGCAAGCAGAAAAAAAAGTTAGTGTGGAGCCCTGCGCATGGTCAGCTCCCTGCAGTGCACGTGCAATCTGATTTGTTGGCAAGAACTCAAATATTTTCTTAACTTATACCTGTTAGTTGCTGACGCCTTCTCCCTTTAAGCATTCCAAAACCAGGCTGTAGCACATGAAGTATTGAAACATGAAATGAGAGAACCACATTGACCAGAAGAAAGGACAGACCTTTGACCACAGAGCGGGTATGGGGAAACTGTTGCCGGTGGTAAAACTGCTCTACCGAACGTGAGACGGCTTGTGTGATGTGTCGGTGTTTTAGTAGGTCCATGGTTACAGTCCTACTGTTCATTTACACATGTACGTGTATCAACTGTAACCATCTGAGATCGTTCTCAGAACAGTTATGGTGGTAGGGAGTTCCAACACACAGTGAAAGTAGTTGAACAGGTCTTCTAAGTAGCTATCTGATCACAAAAGTTGCAAGGCGGATTTTTAAAATATCATGTGAAAATGAAGACTACTGTAAAGTATTCCTGAAAACTATAAATGGGTATATGAACAGCGCCTTATCATTAGATTTCTAATACTTGAAAAACAATTTCAAATCGGAGTAAGTATCCAATGGAGTCTATGACCTGTGCTAAAATATCATGAATAGTTAATTACGCACTCTGTTGACTGCGCCTCCTGTGGCCCTCTCACACTTAGCGCACCAGTAAATAGCAGGCACAGTCATAATACACCATCCTTAGAATTTAACTTTGTTATAACCTTTATCCTCATGGTCGTGTGGGGTGTTGTTGGGTAGTGTTTAGGCTTATTTTCAAAAGTCCCAATGCTTCTTGTTCTTTTAGTGCTAGCTGCCGCTTGCGAATTGGACTTCCCTGCCAATCAAAAGTTATGATTATCTTAAGATTTTTGAATTGACATATTTTTTTCATGATTTCTTATTTTTTTTAAAAGCCAGTTTAGTAAGTGCAAAAAAAAATCTAAACCTTCCCAACAAAATTGATACAACTTTTATTGAAATTCAACGAATAACAACGTGAGAAAAAAGGATCTTTACGACTGCGATCATTTTCACGCCTATGTACAAAATCCAATGGCAATTGCCTGTTTTCAGACAAATATAACTGTATTATTTGTCACCAATAGTGATTGAAATTAATTAATGTTTATGCTGCTTTATATCACAAAAGAGTCTCCCGACAAATTTTAACCAAAAGAACGACATAAAAAACAAAAGCGATCTCGAAACAAACAAAGACAATACATAAGAATATTCACAAAACAATTAAAATACATAGCGAAATGCATGTGCTGCATATTGGCAAATTTTTTTGTAGCGTAATTGTTAGAAATGCTACAAAGAATATTTTCTCCCAAAATTAGCATTCTACTAGCTATTTTAAGTGAGTTATAGATGAAAACATAATTTCATGCACTTATTTGCATAATTAATTAATTAAAAATATAAAAAATTATTTTTTAAAAATCTAACCATAACATCTTGTAGTTTGCATCCAGCTCTACGCACACGCAAATTTTTGTGGCGATCGCGCGATCTGTGGCCGAGATCTGAAACCTATCTTGGCCTTTTCCCAAAATTTTACTTAATTAATTATTTATATTACCTCATTTGCATATTATATAATTAAATAAGTGATGTTTGTTTACGTTTTCTTAAACACTGATGTATCAAGTAACTTTCCCGAAAATTTGAAGAAGTTAGCTTTTGTCATTTTGAAGATATTGCTGAAACAAAACAATGATGCAGATATTTTCCCGTTATAAGTGGTGCCATTGTGCAAATAAAGAAAAACAAAGGATGACCTTTGACCTTTTAGTCAAATTTGTGTTACTTTTG
>JZLH01S0523272.1:38713-52618 GCA_001188425.1 Eucidaris tribuloides
AAATCGATTTGTCCCCCAATAATTTTGACAAGTTTGAAAATTCATAATATGCAATTATGCAAGAATAAGCATTGGAATAAAACCATTACACTTGGCATACTATTATTAACATACAAAATTGTCAATTACTCAATTTTTCGGCGTGATTCATGCACAGAATTCTGTACTGCAATTTGGCGTACGGAGCGCGACATAAATGTTTGACATTTTTTCACTTTTGCCCCCCCCCCCCCCAATCTGAAACATGGATCAACGCCCCTGCTAACCTGAACCTGAACCTCAACCCATCCCAAACCCCTACATGTATGTTACTTACACCCTAACCCTAGTCGGGACCCTTGGAACCTTACCTTCTGATTGTCACCAGACCAACTGTTACACTGTATTGTTGTTGGGTCACCGAAAGTACATGTACATATTGAGACATTGTAGAGCTGTCAAGTTTCACTGTGTACAGTGTATGCCTACAGTATTCAAAATGTGGCCTTGATGTGAATCGAATCTGCTTTCAAATACTGTCGCGCTGAAAATGGAACACTGTGCAAGTACATGTACAAATGCTGTTTGCCTTGACCCAATTTGGTAGAAAATCATCTCTATTATTTTGCACCATTAAGGAGAAGGCTCATTCCTGGGGGGAGGGGGGGGGGTGGAGAAGGGGAGGGGTGGGCTGGAGAAGGGGAGGGGTGCAGGGGATGCACAGTCCCCCTTTGCACGCAAATGTTGCATCTGCAGACAATCGTACAATTAAATTGAACAATCGTAATAATTATTTTTCTCCTCAATATTTGTACAGGAGACACACACAAAAAATATGTGTGCTCTGGAATTTACTGGAAACAATAGAAATATCATAATTTTCAACACTGCAATAAGGAAAGCAAAATTCAAAGAAAATCTAGTAAGAACAATTGTTATTATTATCCACTCAGTATAAATTGAGCGCGTAAATAGTTAAACTATTCAGTACCTCATTCAAAAAATCACATGGAAAATCGATGAGTTCTGTTAGGGTTAATAACAAATGTTAAATAACAACAAAAATACCAGTGTAAAGACCCACCAGCAGTAAAACCCGTATAGTCTTCTAAAATACAACTAAAACTTGATTATACAAATTGTGATAGACGATTCAAGCCAAAATTTCCTGTAACCTTGTACGGTACATTAGCTGTATAAAGTGTAGGCCTATACACTAACACAATGGGCCCACTCAAATTTTATCATAATACCCCTTGTGACATACATGTACATGTATGTACATGTATGGGAGCAGTGTTTTGAGTTGATAACCTAAGATTTGGTTTAAAAATGGACAAAAGGTGTTAAAATGGACAAAATGGACAAAAGGTGTAAAAATGAAATACAGTAACTGTGTAAATGTGATGAAAAAAAGATTTTTGGGCTATTACATGTACATGTAGACCTTCGGTCTGCACATAAATTGGATTTTAGTCAGTTGGGTTGTAACTGCTTTTTGCAATGCAAGTAAACCAGATTGGCTAAATAATCTCCATCCATAAATTTCATTTCAAAGTGGAAAAATAAAGCCAGTGCTTGCAGATTACCATACCCTTGCATGTTTAGATCCATGGTAGACTAGATTTGGGATTTTCCAATGCCTCTTTCCATCTTGCATCTAATTTATCTCTACACAGTACACGTGTAACAATGCTTGTACATGCTCATTGCGAGTGTTCAAATCACATATTTATGAGGTCTAATTAGTAATTACACACTCAGTTATCCACTCCAGGATCCTTACAGCGCATTCCCCGTCCGATTCCATCTTCATTCTCGTTTTCCGGTGCCCAGTAATTTCTTAATCAAAAGTGACAGGCGCAGAACGAGCAAATCCCGATTTTATTGACTACACATGCGCATTGACGGCTTAATACTTAATGGTGTCTGTATTGAGATGAATGTCTTCCCGCTGTGAGGCTCTTAGCACCAGTGTTGTAGTGAAGGCTGGCCTTGAGGCCAATTTTGGGTAGCCTCAGCCTCAGTCCGAGTCCGAGTCCCCCGTACAAACCCTATGGAGAGGTTGTGTTTCTGGGCAGCCTGGGCTTCGGAAGCTGTGGTCTTGGAAACATAACACTGAATGCCTTCCCACTGTGAGGGTCTTAGCTTTGTTGTTGTAGTGGAGGCTGGGATCAAGGCCAATGTGTGGTGGCCTTGGTCTCGGTCTTGGTCCGAGCCTCCTGTACAAACCCTATGGACAGGTTGTGGTTCTGAGCGGCCTTGGCCTCGGAACCTGTGATCTCGGATACATGTATAACACTGGTCTGTAGTAAGATGGATGTCTTCCCACTGTGAGACGCTCAGTGATGTACAATATGTAGTTGAGGCTGAGTTCCAGGCCAATTCTGGTGGCCTCTGTCTCGGTTTCGGTCCGAGTCCCTTATACAATAACAAAACCCTGTGGAAAAGTAGTGTCTTCAATAGCTGAAGTGAGATTCCTTCAGCTATGTATATTGTGTAGCAATTTTTTTTTTGGAGTCGGAAAAAAAAAATTCTCATGATTTTGAGATTATTTTTTTAATATAAATATGTTACCTTGGACCTATTCTGATGACACTGTTGGTTTTGAAAGTATTTCACGCATGAGTGAGCACAACCCACTTTTGTCCAATCAGGCAAAAATGCATTTGCGCACAGAATTGTGTTCTTATAGTCAACGTTTAATGCCTCACAGACCGGTTCTGCAGAAGTTCTCAACTGATGTGCCTAAGTATTGAATTCTCAGCATGCTCAGAGAAAACCTTATATCATTTCTGTGACAAGAAAGACAAAATGAAGCAATGATTCGGATACACCGTCGTAAAACAGAAGAAAATGTCATTTTTTCATGGTCAATTCACAGTTCATGTTGCAAACATGACATTTTCTTCTTTTTTAGTGGGGTGTATCTGAATCATTCCTTTATTTTTGTCTTTCTTATGACAGAATGGATATAAGCTCTTCTCTGAGCATGCTGAGGATCCAATACTCCTGCACATCAGTTGAAATCTTCTGCAGCATCGGTCTGCAAGGCATATAAACATTGACATTAGAATGCAATTCTGTGCGCAAATGCTTTTTTGGCCGATTGTGTGAAATACTTTCAAAACCAAAAGTGTCATAATATACATGTACAGTAGCTTAGGTCTAAGGTAACATATTCATATTAAAAAATAATCTCAAAATCATGAGAATTTTTTAAAATAAATTTTTTACTACATGTACATGTAAGTGTTTACTTTTTTTTGATACACACTGTAGAGCTTATAAATCAGCGTCAATGATTGGCACGGGTTACATGTATGTGCCATGTTTGCTTAGAGTGTATTTGATTGGCATCATGTAGCTTTAGATGGAAATAAATATTATTAAGTTTTTTTAATGAACTAGCAAATTTCTGTCATGAGTGACCCAGTCACTCTTTGAAAGCTCTGGCTATTTGTTCAAGATGGTTGCCTACATCATTAGAAGTGATGTCTGCATACATGTATTTTGTACAATCAAAATTCAAAATTTCTTGAACACTATTAGTGCCAAAAGACTTCGTGAGAACTTTAATACATGTATGTAAATGATGTAATTAATCAAATTTCATCCAAAACAACCCCATTTTGTACAGGTACTGGTTTTGTAGCAAAACTTAACAACACAATCAATTCCAAGATACACCTTCCACGTTGCAACACAATTCAATTCAGGAACAGTGAATTTCTGATACAGCACAGTTGAGTGAGCACCTTGGGTTCACTGCAAGTACAATACTGGAGTGTGTAGTGCACATGTGTGTACTATACATGTAGTTTACATTGTACTACTGTATGTGTTGTAAATGCTATAATGTATGGTCATGTGTCGTGTGGTGGGACCCCCAAATACCTGGTGGCGTTACATTTTTCAGTCCCCTTCGTAATTGACCTTGATGCATCAGAGCTATCCTTTGTCCAGTAATAATGAATTTAGGCTCATTCTTCAGCAAAATTACTCTGCTTTTGAAATCTGACAAGCAATCTCGCATTACACTTTGTTTTATTAGCGAAAAAGGCAAAAATGTTAAAGAGGGTAAATCTGGTGGATAAGCGGAGGAGGATAAGCGGAGGAGGAGTGTGTACAATCTCTATGGAGAAATTGCAAATTCACCTGTACTCTTTTGTTTTTACTACTATTTGCAGCAGATAAGCTATCTTGGAGTTATGATATGCATCTGATTAACTTGACACATGTTGGACTTCACAATTCTCAATAGTGAAATGAAATTTATTGTCTTCTAGGTCATTAATTACTTAATTAATGACTGGTGTAGCTTGTGCTTGCCATTGACTTGTACACGTTATGAAGCATGATAGTACTGCATGTAAGGACATACGTGTACGTTCACTTCAGGGCTACATTTTGGTTGAAATTTTTAAATACACTCTACTGATCCATTTATTAAACAATAATCTACTATTTAATCTCTAAAATTTGTTAATTAGGTTTGATTGTTTGTTTCATAAGTGTAATTAATGTTTTTGTAACAAATTGCGACACAATTTTAAACATATTTTATTACAGCCTGTATCGCTCCATCTGAAAATCAAAAAGTAGTAAAACCATACATTTTCTTAAAGCTGAAAGTGTGCTTTTTCACAACATAACATCAATTTTGATCCATGACTTAATACTGACAAACGTAATGAGTTGTCATCAATATCACAAAACTATACTTTTTTGTGATATTACCCTTCAATTTTTTTTTACACACCCTGTATAGCAACTTGTTCTTGGATGACTGAGATTCTCTGAAGTATAAGCTTTCAGAAAATGTATACTTTTGTTGGTTTCTGATAAGTACATTTTGAGTTGTATTGATTTAAATGCAAGAAGTGACAAAATTCATAATTTTGGTGCCTGTAACGCAAAGGGGTCCCACCATACGACACATGACCGTATACTCAACAGCAATCAACGTACTGTTACCTTGCACTTTATAGCCACTGTAAATGGCTGTCAATCAGAGTGTAAAAGTGCGTAGTGATTTACGTTTCGGTTTTAATGGATATCCAGGGTATGATTCCTTTTAAAGGCATCATATAACAATATTTCTACTTTAAAAAATGTCGAAACATAAAGGCCTGAAAAAATTACAGTTCAAAATGATCATTAACTGCTTTAAAAACACAAAAATTATTGAGAGACCAAGACCATTCCAGTTTTCCCCCATACATGTATAGACTGCTGTGTTGCAGAATTTTCAGTGGCTGAGAATAATTCATGTGCCAATTTTTAATTGTACATTACAAGTGACAGCATAACTGTCTGAACTTTTCTAGAGTGTTTATTTGTCCATTCAAAACACTGTTAGTTATGTCAGATAGCAAAGTTGACCATATTTACATGTAAATGGGGTCTTACATGTACATGTATACACACTGTAGTGTCTTTAAGTGTATTATAATTTGCTGCACTGCATACACAGTATGTGTTCATGCACACCACATCTGTCAGAGTCACATCTCACTTGCAGTAAGTAATGAATAGATAAATAAATGATAAAAATAATAATAATGATAATAACAACAATAATAATGATAATAATAATAATAATAATAACTGTAATTGCTACCTTAGGGGGAATTCTTTTGTTCTTGGCCTATTCTTCCGATTCCCCTTAAAGATACTATATAACACTGTGGAAGACCCGTTTAAAAAATTGTCGAACTTTGCTATCTGACATATCTGACAGTGTTTGAATGGACAAATAAACACCCTAGAACACAAAAGTTTGGACAGTTATGCTATCACTAGTACAATATGTGCAAATACAAATTGGCACATCAGTCGATCGGAAATTCTGCAACACAGCCGTCTATGGAGAAAAGCTGGAATGGTCTCTCAATGATTTTCACTTTTTTAAAACACTTAATGATTGTTTTACACTGCAATTTTTTCAGGGCATCATTTTTAGACCGTATCAAAGACACTAGTAGCATGGGGAATCATGTAGCTCAGATTTTTTTTAAACTGGAAACATTGTTATACAATGCCTTTAAAGCTCAGCACTGACAAGATTGGGAGAAATAAAAAAATGCCTTCAGAATCAAACTGGTTGAAAGATAAACCAAATGTACACCAGCTGGAGTGGATCTCATGGTGGATCTCGTGGCTGGAAGGATTTGTCTTGAGTTTGTTTACTCAAGGAGAATCAAGCATGAACAGGCCAGCAGTTTGATTTTATTGGGGCACGATAGATTTAATCCCCATAGAAGGCTACACTACAAATTTGTCTGTTACAAGGCATACTGATGGACATTATTTCAAAATGAGTCAATTTTTGACTATGTAATTTTCACAGTAGAATCCCTGCATAGTTTACTTGATTCTAGAATAGTTTTTACCCCAAGGTTACCCCCAATCATGTCATTTACAATGTACCTTTAATACACATTTTTTTCGCTTTAACACTCTCCTCCCTAGTATTGCAAGGTAATAAACTCTATTGTGTGGATTCCCCCTATGGTGGCTTTAAATGTTGTAATACATAATAATGATAATAATGATAATAATAACAACAACAACAAAACATGAATAAATAACTGAAATTTAAAATAAAAATAAAAGAGAAAAATCACATTTACAGTCCATGCTGCACTTTGCTGGGAGGGTTTTGAATTTTGATATCTATTTTGTTGACAGGATGATTGTTATAATTTCTAAAACTTGTGATGAAATAAAAATAAATTTAAATACAAAATTACATTGAATCTGGAAATTTATACACAAGTCACATGTGGATATGGGTCAGTAAATTACATTCTAGAGTATTTTACAAAACAATATTTGGAACAAGTAACAGACCAACCATTGTTCTCGACCCAGTACAAAATATTGGCACTACAAGAGAATCCCTATCTCAGGCTAGTCACCAAACAGACTTGTCCCCAAATGGTAAAAACATCAATGTAAGGATGTCACTCGTAGGGGAAACCCCCTACCGTAGGGGATTTTATCCAACCGTAGCAGAGATGCCAACCTCTTATGAATTAATAAAAATGGATTTTTAGTCTGAAAGAAAAGTATGTTGGCTAGAAATTTTTATCTATTTTCCATAGAAGTGTGCACAAAGTGATCCCACAGAAAAAAAGTATTTTGACTTTTGAGGCATTTTGCTCTGTATTTGCAACTACAAAAAGAACTAGATACTGCAAAAAAGGAACACGTGGCATAGGTTGTACGGGATACCTACAAGGAAAATGACCTTCCATATTAAGGGGAAAGTAGGGGTTTTTATAATTTGTCTAGGGATGTAGGAGGTTTGACAATTTTCATTTAAATATTCTTAAATCCCCAAAGGATTTAAAAAAATTTCTGTATCTTTGTTCGTCTATTTTGTCTATCTCCAGCAAAGAAATCGTGATCAATCTACATTTGCTAAGGTTATTTTGTACCTAGGGAAAACATACCTTCATAGTTAAAGTGGATTTTTGTAGGGGAAAACATAGGTTCGTATGGAGAAAATTGGGTTATTAGGCATAGGGGAAAAGTGGTGTCCATAGGGGAAAATACGCATGTGGCGTAGGGGGAAATTAAAATTTTGAGTGGTAACCCTGCTTGTCACCAACACACTTGGACCCAAAATGGTAAAAACATCAATCTACTCAGAATTGTCCAACGAAGAAAGATAAACATCGCTGGAAAAAAAAAAGTGGGGAAAAGTGAAAATGACCAGTGGAAAGATTTTCTCTGTTTTGGGCAAAATTGAAAGTGCTTCCACAGATGCCTGACCATGAACCTTGCTCCCCTATGTAAATTAAATTACTAGTCTCTGTCAAAGACCTTATTGCTTCCAGTTTGTAACAGGATTCACTGGAACATGTGTAGCTCCAATGTGTTGCTAAAAGTGGAATGTTTGTTATTTGCGATTTACATGTACCATCTTTTGGATACGACACTAGTCTGATGCGTACTGACAATACTTGTGTTAAATTTTAACACAAGTACATGTATTTTCATTACAAAAATGCTATTTTACAGGTAAATGTACATTTGTGAAATCTTTGGGAGAGAAAAAACAACAACAAATCACTATCAAATCATTTTTTTCCTTGTACATGTATCTACTTAGTCCACTGAATTAACTCGTTGGAGACTAAATACGAGTTAACTCGTGTTGAGTTCTATGGAAAATAGGTGTAGTAATGAAATAAAATCATCTCCAATGGGTTAAAAAAAATATTGTGTAGAACATTGATCTGAAATGTTTAAGAATGATGCCATCTGTTTTTTTTCCCCACTTCAGCTGGTGGCGTGGGCAAGAGTGCTCTAACGATACAGCTTATCCAGAACCAGTAAGTACATTTTTTGCTTAATATTCTCAGTGTAGTGAATGGGGTTTTACAACTGTTTTTTCAAGGGCAATAGTACAGTATAATTGACCAGTGCATGAATAGCATACATAAGAACCTACATGTATGCTGTACAGTTTGATAGCACAGAAGCAAAAAAGGAAAATTAACTGTTAGTACTGAAAACCACATGTGTCAAATTTTGAGAGCCGAGACACCCTTTTTGTTTCATTTTCATGTAAGAAATTGAAAATTTAATGTAAAATATAGTCAAAAATCTCCCCCCCCCTTTGAGATTTTTCATTAATTAATTTAAAAAAAAATGAAAGACATTCAGAATCTGTTATTGCTGTGATATGACATTTGGGCATAAAGCTTTCAAATAAAAAAAATCCCCCAAACTAAACTCGGGCTTTAAAGGGTAAATGGAAACTGCCAGATTTTCATTCTTGAGTTTGGTCTCAGAAATAAACAAAATCAATAATCATGAATGTACCTGACAGACATGCAAGAAAAGCTGGTTTCAGAAACAACATATCTATTGGAGTCATCAGTTACATTGTACCCAACCACTTGTACCAAATAATTTGACCTCTTGCAGTTGTCAATCATTGATCTTCACATACTGTATCTGATTTATTCTTGTCTCTTTTTATCTCGACAGTTTTGTAGATGAATACGATCCAACAATAGGTGAGTTAACTAAATACTAAGTTTTGTCATTGTTTTGTTCATTCTGCTTCATTTTCTGTGTTTGGTTTGGAAGCTTGAGTGTAAAATCATAAAATGATGACTGTCATATAAAGTCTTGGTAATGACTGATATTCAAATTTTGCGGACTCATCTTTCATAAATAGTCTATTAAAGTTTATGAATGATATTTTGTTGTGCGACTGGAGGGGTGGCAAAATAGATTCCCTACCTTTAAATGGGGGTTTCATAAAACCTTCAAATCACCCAGTTGTTCGTGCAACTTAATTGCATGGTCAAAAAGAGGTTAACAAATATAAAAATGGGTGTTCACTATGTTACTGAATCTTCTACAAGGTGAATACATGTACTGTATTTTATAGTATTCATAATTCCTGTGAACTACACTTGAAAGACGCAGATCTTTTGTATCACATGCTTTCACGCCGCAGACCTTCCCTGCTAAAAATAGTCCAAGCATGTCATTACCATAGGCATCCATCCAATATTTTTTTTCCCGCCACATAAAGGTCGCATTGACTGTCGCCTACCCACCACCTAGTCATGTCTTTGTGATTCAGGAGTGTGGTTTAAAAATATGTTATTTTTTTGCTCGTAGTGTCAGAAATACACCTGGCACTTATGTAAAATGAAGAGAGTGTGTTGGGAGTGTTGTGCCTGGCCTTGGTATTTGCTAGTCATGTACTATGAGGAGTGTGACTGGGACTATTTTATGGGGGGGGGGGTTGTGTCCAATGTCCATGTACATGTACCTGAGAGACTGATTATTATGTCACTGGGTGCCAAGTGAAGCATTATAAAAAGAAAAGGTCCTCCATTATGTTATCCGACAGAATCACAACGGACTTGACAATTTCCCAGCTAATGGGGGTGGGGGGGGGGTAGGGGTCTCCATCCCCCCTGCTAGTGACACCCCTGTGTACATGTATCAGCTAGAAATGAGATGAGATGGATGAAGAGTTGGCATGTACATAGATTTCAAGTCACTAAATTGCCTGCTATGAGTAGACCATTTTCATAATGGATTTATATGCATATTTTCTCACCTGAAGGCTGGTGATCAGGGATGTGGTCGAGGCCGGTGGTTCCGAGTCACGAGGCCACTGGAAAAATATTGTTCCCATAGACTTTGTACACATGACTCCGTCCGAGGCTAAGGCCAAGGCTGGCAAAATCCGGCCTCAACTACATCCTAGCTGGTGATGACCTTCAGTATTTCTCTGAAAAATACATTTTCAGTGATGAAAATGCAACTTGCGTCTAGGTGTTGCTACATGCCTTCCAAGCAGCTGGTAAACTATCAGATTAAGGAGTTTTCGATTTGCTCGTCCACTATGTGAACTGGTACGTGATTACGTCATTTACTGACACTGCGCATGCTTCAACCATGTCAACGTACGTCCACTTGCTGAGACGAAGGTCAGATCAGTGGATTTGGCGTTCTAGATTGGGAGAGTGAACGTGGTGACGTGCGGTTGAGAACGCAACGCACGCGCATTAGGCCTTGCAATGCGGGCAGACATCAACTCGGCTTCGTCCACTGGTGCACGTCCACTCTAATCGAAAACTCCCTTAATCTTGAGCAATACATGTACAGGCTTTCAAGCACTCCTACTTTTCCTACTTTTTTTACTCTCCTCCTACTTATCCTACTTTTTTCCCCAAAACTCTACGGTACTTTTGTCCTATTTTTTTGTAAAAACCCAGCAAAATACAAAAAATGCTAGTGATGCATATAAAATGCTGGATAGTGAGTAGTTATTAGGTATTCAACAGAAAGTGTGACTCTTCAGCACAAGAAGGGTTCACTCCAAAAAACCAAAAACAAAATCAAAACCCCGTGCATATCCTACTTTTCTCCTACTTTTAGCTCTTTATATCCTACTTGTCTCCTACTTTTTCCTAAATTTAGCTCCTATTTTTCTCTGACTTTTTCACCATGGTCCACTTGAAAGCCTGCATGTAGTTCTCAGAAAGTTACATGAATGAAATTTGCATACATTATGAAACTGTTCTATTGTCTTTTGTCATAATTGCTGATGTAGATCCCATGGGGTGTTGGGGGGGGGGTTGGGGGTTGGTAGCCTAAAAGCAGAGGAATGGGGGAGGGAAAAAGTCAGAGGAATGAAAGAAAACTAACAGTAAGTTTTAATGATTTTTTTTTTCAGAGGATTCATACAGGAAACAAGTTGTGATAGATGGAGAAACGTGCTTACTGGATATCCTAGACACAGCAGGGCAAGAAGAATACAGGTATTGAAAAAAGGGGGAGGGTGAAGTTGGGGACGGAGGGGAGGGGGAGGGGAAGTGTGAAGGTGTGGAGGGAGGGGAAGGGGGAGGGGGATGAGAATGGATGGGGATGATTAGAGTTGACATGAGTAGAAGTGCCAGGCCACAGATTCTGAGTGGATATGCCTTCATGTTGACCAGGGTAGGAATTAATTTTTATTTTTTGAGGGCGATTTTTATCAGAGCCTTGGGGCTATTTTTTGAATTTTGGGGGGCTATTTTTCTACCACTGGGGCTACTTTTTCATTGCACATCAGAATTTGAAGAATGCATTGAAAGATTGCCAATGTTATAGCCTGCGCTTCATCCATAAAAGCAACCATTTAATTCATTTTTGTTTGAATGCCATGTAAAATAAAAAAATGTAAAATTTTTGGTAGCAAATCTGAGGGCGATTCTAAAGGAAATGGTCGCCTCAAAGAATTGGGTTTGGGGGATTTTAGGGGGCAATTTGGGCTTTGCCAAGGGCTAAATCGCCCAGGGATATTTCCTATGCTGATGTTGACAGTAACCGGCACCTATACAGAGTGGCCCTGAAACAAACACCGGTACACTAAATAATCAATTTTCCCATTCTTTATCCAAGAGAAATTATTATTTTTCCTGTTCATCTGATTGTATGTTCTTCTCTGAGCAATACAACACTTAGATCATCAATTACCTTTCATCAGTTTATAATTCAGAGGCAATTTTTGAAAGCAGTGCATTTCAGCCAGGTATTATATTGATGGTGTGCCATTAAAATTACATGTAAACTGACACACCCATAACACATTTACATTGGTTCACAGCCCTAAAATGGAAAGTACCCAATCAAAAATAGATGACATTGATGTCATTCTATTCACAAAAAAAATAGTCTATCAGATGAATAAGATAAAGATGAGCAATTAATTTGGAACATAATCGTATATGTAACTGTACCTTTTTTATGGGGCACCCTGTAATTATCCTGTTGTGCAATGGTACCTGGAGGGTTAAAGCAAGATGAAAATAAGACTTAGAATTGTACAAAAAGGTTAGTTTCTTTGTTTTCTTTCATTGTTCAATGTTTGATTTCATGTTAGCTTCAAAAACTTACATCAAGGATCATAATGTAATTCATTACTTTTGCTAGTTTATGCCAATTTATTCAATTTCACACCCTCCCCCCCCCCCGAAAATACTTCTCCTTCATTTTGCAACAGATTGTGATTCTATTTATTTTATCAGATAGGACGTGGTGACCATATTCACTTTTCTTCACAGTGTTGTGTAATGCATTATTTATGCCAATTTATCCAACAATAAAAATGGAAACAAGCAATGTTTCTTATTTCTGTCAGTGATTTTGATTGATTTGATTTGTTGTCTAATATCCTATATAGTGGGAGCTTTCAATAATTTATTTTAATTGTTTCTTCAAAATCATGGGAACAAAATTACAAAAAAATGTTTTATTAGTCTTGGAAAGTCTCCTTTATTTCATGATTATTTTTTCTGTCACAATTGGCAGAAAACAAACCAGAACACCTTTATGGGAAGGGGGCAAATCAGATGTCAAATCTGGTATATATGAAAGCTAATTTACTTGTTGAACTTGACATGTCTTCACACATTTGTGTTTGAAATAATAATTTAGAAATAATGCAACCCAAGAAACACAACAAATTTCACCATCTCTTATTCTCAGCATTTTCTGATGATTGTGCATCAAAGAGGAAATGTATGACTCTGAAATCTTCACATGGGAAAATTTATAGCATTCTTAATTCTGGTACCAATTTATCCTAATTTGAGGATTACTTTAACGGCAGTGGATCTCATTTGTAAACATCCCCACAGACCAGGAAAAGATAACGTATGCCCTTTGGCTATTGATGAAGGGCATGTCTGTGAAATCTGGGGGTCAGTAATAACCTAGAATTTGGAAAATGTAAAAGAAAAACAATAGCCGTTTGGTGTACGTTCTGTGGAAGGAATTTTTTTCTCGCGAGAAAAAATTCAAATCTGAGTCTAATGATCACTATAATTTTACTGAAACTGAGTTTCTAGCCCCTATGTTTTGCTAAATGTTCCCAGATGGCATTTTCTTCTAATTGCCATTGTATTTACACAATGTTAATTTTTAGGCATGCAAAAGAGATCCCCTGCCTTTAACTTTGATATCAACATCATCATTGATTGATCAACATTATTTTTTTTCTCAGTGCAATGAGGGACCAGTACATGAGGACAGGGGAAGGGTTCCTGTGTGTCTTTGCCATCAACAACGAGAAGTCATTTGAAGACGTCAACCTTTACAGAGAACAAATCAAGAGGGTGAAAGATGCGGAGGAGGTTCCCATGGTTTGTAAGTTGCTATGATGACTGCGATGCAGTTGAACCCGACCAGAAATTTCCTGCAAGAAAATTATAAATTCTCAACTTGCTGCAAGAATTTAGGGTGTATAAGAACAAGTAAAAAAGAATGATTTTTTTTTTTTTCAGATGTGATTTCATTGAAAATTGGTAATTTTCTGTATTTAAACCCTTAAAGCCCAAGTTTAGTTTTGGGGATTTTTTGTTATTTGAAAACTTTATGCCCCAAAGTCATAACCCTGCA
>JZLH01S0523294.1:13480-26829 GCA_001188425.1 Eucidaris tribuloides
CGGAGTGCTCTTTATCAGGCTAAGGTCATCCCATGCACTGTGGGAATTGTATGACTAGGTGTGTACTGTATGCCTTTGGGTGTGTATCATCACCATCACAGCTTGTGTCTTCCAGCCAGGCATGCCTAGTCGCATCCTGCATTGCTGAGTACAAGCTACCTTATGGCCTGCTAACAGCAATACACACCAGCTAAACACATTGTGTAATTACCACTGTGCAGTACTGGTTGACTACTTGACTGTAGTGAGTAGCGTGAAATAATAATTTCATACTATAGACTGTACAAATACATGTACATCACTGGTAGAGGTACCATATTGTACTACATACAGTATAGGCCTTCTTCATCAAGACTTTGTTGTGTCAATATAAAGTAAATTCCATACAAATGAAAATATTTGAAAATATTTTACAGTATTGATTCTAAAGAAGTAAAGATGAACCAGGCAATGTAGTTTATTTAGACAGTATTTTGCTCTTTTTTTTTCTGTCCCCAGGCATACACATTAATCAATTTGTCCTTGTATTTTCAAGCTTAACAATTTGTGCATTCATCGTTAACTGTGTTACTGCAGGTTGATACAATCGTACAGGGTCCATGGTACAGTGGATATTGCATACATATTGGGAATGAATTTGAATGACTAACAGACAGTCTAGGCTATATACAGAAGTCATAGAAATTATGTGGAGTACTGAACTACACTGTAGTGCCGTAGATGTTAGCTGAAGGAAATTACAAAATACATGTAGGCCTAGGTCATGATGTTGGGCTTTATGCTTTTACGTTGTGAATTCATAGTCACACTGATGTAAAATTCATGTACAACAGTCTTCATTTCTTATGTTCATTTGCCTCGTTTTGATATCTTGTGTTATTACCAATCTATTGTCTTTTTAAATGTTAGCAAGTTCTAAAAAGACTCAGAAGGTACAAAAAAGCAACTTAACAAATTCTCTCATGAAAATAAGTCCTAGAAATTGTTTCCTAATACTTACAAACCAATTCTCCGAAGCCCAATTTGTAGTCTATCATAATCCTTATTTACTTCTGTAGTCCCCAACGTTACAAGTTTTGTGGTATTTTATTTAACCGTATAATGAGGAAAGCAAGTGCTCATGTACAAAGTACTGTACACCATATTGTTATGCCTCCAGAAAACATGATAATTTACATCTATGGATGTGACAAGGTTTGAGAAATTGAGTATGTAGTATTTAAAATTAAAATGGCAGATTATGGACTGAGTCTGTGGTCAGAGAATGACACTCCTTTATTCTGCATACATTGTCTGGAAGAAGTACTTTTGTAAATCCAAAGCCATTCTGTATACCTAAATGCCCAGGTGAGTCTATGTCTACTTGTTCAGTACACTGTAGGTGTGAGAAAAGTGTCTTGACCTTAGGTGACCTGGTTTAGCACCCCCAGGGCAGCTGACAAAAGGTGTGGCAGTAGGTGAATGGAGCAAAGCTATGAGTGGCTTTTTTGTAGCCAGCCAATAATGTGTTTATAGCTGGCCTACATGTATTAGTTGGGAGTGGATCATGCAGTGAATGGCTTCCTTTTTGAATTACTGCAGGGTATGGCATTTTATTTTTGTGTGGACTGTGGAGAGCATGTTTGTGATTTTCTGTCTTTTTTTTCCCTGTGAAGATACTACTCTTTGGGTCTACTGGATTGACATTGATGAAAAAGGGAGTGTTGCCCTAACAATTGCTACTGATTCATACAGTATGTTCCAGTTTAGTAGTTTGTTTTGGGTTTGCATGTGTGGCATCCATGAAACTATGTGGCCTACTTTTTCTTTTCTGTTCCTTTTGTAATGCAAGAAAAAAAAAGGGTGTACATGTACATGTAGGTGTGCGTGCTAGTGTTGCACCATGTACAGGTAGTGCCTACATGTATAGCCATGGACACTGGACACACTACAATTTGTATGACAGTAACTACATGTAGTAACATGCTGTACACAAGTAATTCTCAACTTCTGGTACATTTCTTTCATTAAACCAGTGCATTCTACAGTTTGAGTGACATTCTTTCGTTCAAAAGTTATATTTTGAGTGACAGGTTCTGACAGCTCAATTCATTTTGAAATCTAGTCCATCAACATGTTCACACACAAATATTGTCAGTATTCAATTTAGGGAATAATTTTTCTTCTCAAGTGAAGAATTTAGCAGAAGCAAAAATGTTGTATAACATACACACCCAGGTGGGGTGGGGGGGGGTACTCACATATATTTTGTATACAGGGATGTGCCGCTGGAAAGGGTGACTTTTTCAAGAAAAATCCTTAGACATGGGTCCCCTTTTCATCAAAAAGATCCTTAGACATGGGTCCAATTTGTCAAATTAGCACTCACAATTTTAAAATTATGCTAATATGCTACTTGCAAGTTTTAGGGGCGCTTTGCGTCCGACTATAATCTGAGTGCCCCCTCCACAACACCCCCGCCCCTCCCCGGGATCCACAAAGTTCATTGCAGTGCTACTAAAATTAGCGTACTGTAGCGATTATGATGTGATACAAGGAAATTTGTAGTAAAACTGCTACTGAAAGTGAACGTAGCAGAAACCAAAATGAATAAAAAAATTGTGACTTGATTCTATTTCTAGGAAATTTGTAGCGAAACTGCTACAGAGAATTATCGCATTTAGGGCAGCAACTGAAATCATCTCTATTTCGATACAAGGAAATTTGTTCCCTGATAGTACTGTATTATGTCTGTACACATGAGACAGGTTGTGGTTTTAGCAGCATGCAAATGTGTTACAAACAGAATCATTGCAATAATGTAAAGCCTACAGGACATGGGAGGGATACTGGGATAATATCGAAACCATAGACACACACATGTTGGCACAGTTTGCTCTGTAATCATTATAGCTGTTATCAAGAATCCCCAAATAATGCCATCACCTGCCCTGAAGCAGTATAAAGTCCAATCTCATTTACATCTGGTGGTGAAGTGAGTACACACATGTAGACCCAATGCAAGAGTACTCCGTAGTCTACCAACATAGGCCCACATTTTGCATTTTGTGTTTGTCAAGTCTGTATGATACCATGGAGCTAGCTTCATCAAGTTCATGATGAAACAGATAGAGCAGAGACTGCAGCATAACCTGCATCTACTGTGCAAACATAAGTGATGATGGCTGTAGGTTTGATGGCCAGAATTTACCTTGATGCTTTTCTGTCTGACCAAATTTTAAAGGGAATTCAACTTGGTTCGAATTAGTAGAACAATTTGTAATGTACGAATAAATCATTTAGCTGATGAGTACCAGTATGACACGTACATGTATGCAAGTTCATGTATAAGGAAAAGTTAATCCAATTCCATCCCTGGTCATGCACAACAACATTATGCCACAACATTTCAATAAGATATCAGTTAAAAAATTCATAAACGTTAAACTTCACAAAAGGCAGGTACCGTACACAGTGTATTTTGGCCACAAAAAAGGTTTCACTTTGCTTGCCTTTCCAATTTCCAGCCTGATTCTTTGCACATTACGAGCACATTACTTTCAGAGTCTGGTTAGCAGACTAACTGCTCCCTGGCTTGTGTGCTTTTGAGCTAGATGTATCATGTAGCACCCACCATCCACAGAGATCAGGTGTCCATCAAATTAGCAAATGGATGAACTAGTTTTCAGGTCAACTGTGGTTTGCTCTCACAGTAGTACAGGATGATCTCTTTCTACCCCCACGGGTTGAAAGTACGTACTAGCTGATGCAATGCCAAGTGCTATTTGGCACTCAAAAGGTCATGTAAAGCACTGCAAATGATAGAACTACATGTAGGGTGCAATTTAGTTATCATTATTTTTAAAGATTTTATTTAGCATTAAAGAATATTGAAAAACAATTTCTTCTGTAAATTTATGTGTAAATTTTTAACTTAGTATTTGGCACTGAAAAGGCCTGAAAAACCACTGCAAGTACATGATGTAACAGAACAGGGGTGCAATTATGTTGTTTAAAACTTTGTTCAGAATACTGTGTATTGAAAAAAATATCTTCTGTAAGTGTGTAAATTTGTTACTGAAAAATACCTGAAAACTCACTGCAAACGACAAAACAAGGGTGCAGTTTTGTTGTTGAACAATTGGTTAGAATCTATTGAAATAAAATTTCTTTGGTGAATGCTCAGAAACTTTCAGATTCAGATTCAGATTCAGATTCAGATTCAGATTCAGATTCAGGTTTTTATTTCAAATAACATAATCAAAATAAATACCCGAATAACATTTTTTTTTATGCATGACATAATGATTAACAACAAAAATATGATGTGACATAACATAACACAAAGTAATATACATGTAACAATACAGATAACATGCACATGTGAATTTTACGCGGCATAAATAATATAAACCATAAAACATGTGGTTAACTTCTTCAGTAAATTCTTGCCTCTTCCAGTGCAGGATCGTGAAAGCCGTTTAATACTGCAGTGTGTGAAAGAGCGTGTTCACCTGGCTTAGGTAACAGTTAACACGGCAGAAAAATTACATGTACATATTTTGTATTATGTTGTGTATCCGCACTGTACGTTGAGAGTTAATGTGGACATTTGATGGTACTGTACCTGTACACATGTAGGTACATGTACTTGTGCATTGTTGAGAGTAGGTCAGTTCAGGGTAAGGGCAAACATGTGCTTGCACTTACAGTAGTTTCCTTCCTGAATCTATCTTGAAACATTTGCATGGTATTTATCACCTTGGATTCAAGACAATGGTTTATTGTATCCTTGCATGGTCACAATACAATAGCCCTCAATATCAAAGTTACTGGTGAAATTCTGTGAAGACAAGACAATGAAACAATGGACTATTACAAATTGTGTTGGATGCGGTCTAGATCTGATGCAAATAAAAAAAATAATATTGTTCTCAACACAATATCTGAATGACCTACAATTAAAAAAAAAAGTAATAGTTATTTGATATATGTTATTAATCCAATCCAAGGTTATAATCATAAATTAGGCCAACATTCATACTACATGTGTCCTTAAACAAAAATAAACAATACACCTAATTGATGTTACATGTACGTGCATGTATGTTCGTTCCTTGGCATAAATTCTAAGTACCGCATACAAGCATGGTCATACAGTGTCCATATCATTGACTATTAAATTACATGTCCGTTATCCATTCATTTTTGTAGGCCTATAGATCTATCTTTTTTCTGTGCATGGGATCATCATGCATACTGGTATATTCCCGCCAAATTTTAAATAAAATTGTATTTTGTTATTGATTTACTTTTTGGGGGAGGGGTTGGGGGGTTGGGAGGAGGGGGTTGATGGAGGTAGTTTAAGTTCCTGTTAACCCGTTCGCTACGGGAACCGGATGTGTCCTGTGTTAAATCTACGGGATTTTCACAATCTCGGCAACAGGTTAACACACATTTCCTAAGACTCCAGACCAAATGCAGATCTGCATGTAGCCTACGTGGTACCAGTCGTGAATGCGTTTCAGGTTGAAAACTATTAAAAATCCATGAATAAACAAGGATTGCACGTGACTGTATGTATCCAGCACTTGGCAACCATATCCTTTTTGTTAGTACCTGGTTTACATAGCACCTAGGGGACCAGAAGAGGCCATTAATGTCAGCATTTAACCCAGGCTTATCTTATCCAAGTTCACATGATTTGCACAATCTTGTTATTGCTTGCATATTGTGAAGCTAATACAGCCCAGTATGTAAACAGAAAGGGACGCCATGACTCACATGCCAAACATGTGTTTGTAGAGACAACGGCACATGGGGTTGGGGCAGCAATAGGGACAGTTCCCCCCAAATGCCTGCATGCCCTCAAATGCCCCAAATGGCCCACCCCCCCAAAAAAGAGGGTGGATGGGGGAGAAGACATCTCCACTTGTACCCTGGGATACCAACTACTTGTAGAAATCTGCCATTTTGTTGAATAACTTTTTTTTAAGCACTGCACCCGGGACTAAAAAATTATGTAGAAGTTTTAAGTCTGAAAATGTTTATGTTGCTTTGTTACAGTGCACTTACATGAACATGTACACAGCCTGTGTATCTTAAGCACTGATTTCAGTGATCATAACAGAAGAAAATACATTTTTAGACACGAGGGTGCTGCACAATGCAGTACACCAGGGTACAACGGTACCCCGGCCCGGGGTAGCGCGTGGTGCATCATATACTGTAGGACCTGATGATACCCCTCGTGGTGCTCAGTAAATTCTTGCAAACAGATGCAACTCTCTCTCAACTGGACCCCTTTAGATACAACTCCTGGCTACACCACTGTTCACTACGTTGGGACCTGCCACTCCCACCTGGCTGAAAGGCCTGCTTACAAACTGTCTTGAAATGTTGTTAGAAGTCATAACTGGCGAGATCACTATCAGGTGGTAGGCCTATCACTAATGCATCAATCAATAAAAGGTGTTTAAAGATGTGATGATAGTCATTACTTGTGTTTCAATTATTAAGGGATTAATTTAACCTCAAATTTGTTTACATGTAGTCACGTTGGTCATTCACACTGGACAAATATTTAAAAAATGTGAACTCATTTCCATTTACTGTACATGTAGCAAAACTGCTACAAGTCTGCAAAATTGTGAGGTAAATGCATCAAGTCTATCCAAAATTACAGTTTTTGCAAATTATTAAATTAACAAGTTAAGTACTGAATCATATGAATGATTTGTTTTAAATGCTTGAGTACAGTAATCATATTTTTATTTTTATTTATTATTTTTTTTATTTTTATTTATTTATTTATTTTTTTTTTTTGGGGGGGGGGGTCAAAATTAATTCTTAACTTTTATGTCATATTTTATGTAGGACTGCAGTTGTGCAGTGTACATGTAGGGGCCTACATGTAGGCCCTATGTACAAGTAAACAGGTACATGTAGCTCATTTGGCTCTTTTGGCTAACTGAAATTTGTAATAGAAATGTATTTTGTAAATTATTAGTGTTCAAGTTATTGCCATGATTAAAGATAACCAGTTAATATAAATGAAAGTGTAATTGAATTGTTAAAATAAAGTACAATTAAGACCTTTCAAAACGACTAACTTTAATTTTCCTGTCAATAAAAAAAAAGTTATTATATGTAACAATTTCATTAATTCCCCTCCTCTGCCGTGTCGGAGGGATTGAGGGAAGCCCAATTCATTATCGTAGTAGTGTCAAAAATCATATCAGTATTCAGTAGTGATTGACAAATTCAAGTAGATTGATACGCTAAGATCAGGAGGCCACCCCACGGGTCTGGAATAACACATCCTGGTACGCTGTTATCATAACACATGAACAAACTGTACACATGCACACTACAGTCTCTGACTCTGCGTCTCTGTGTAATCAAATAACATTAAATGGGGTTCTCCTGTTAAAGGTAAATGACATGATTGGGGGTAGTCCTAAACTTGGGCTGAAACTATTCTAGAATCAAGTAAACTGTTCAAGGATTTTACTGTGAAAATTTAGTAGTCAAAACTTGACTCGTTCTAAAATTACTCATAACCTTTTTAACCCTTTGGATGCTATAATGTAGAATATAGTCAAAAATGTCGGGGGTCCCCCCCCCCGACATTTTTCATTAAATAATAAAAAAAAAAACCAAGTACAAAAAAAGTTATATGAGTTATACCTCATCTGAAAGAGCCGAGTCTGCTCTTTCAGATGAGGTATAACACATGTAACGTTAAAGCCTTTTTAACCTTTAGATGCTATAATGTAAAATTTGGGGTTGTTCCACGAGATTTTTCATTAATTAATTAAAAAAAACTAAAGACATTCAGAATCTATTATTGCAGGGTTATGACTTGGGGCATAAAGCTTTCAAATAACAAAAAATCCCAAAACTAACTTGGGCTTTAAGTAAACAAATCCAGATAAATCCTTCCAGCCAGGAGTTACACTCCAGCTGGTGTATCCATTGATATCTTTCAACCAGTTTGGTTAAAGAGGCATTTTTGTTTCTCCCAATCATGCCACTGTCCTTTAACCCTAATAGACCCGGGCTCTTTCCGGTCTAGTCATGGGGAGGGGGGGGGGGGTCATTATGGCCCCCCATCAGATCTCGGCCGCAGATCTTGCAATCGCCACGAAAATGTGCATGCGCATAGAGCTGGATGTAATCTACAAGACTGTATAGATTTTCCAAAAATACATATTTGTTATTTTTAAATAATTAATTAGGCAAATTTATGCATGAAATCATAATTTCATCTATAACTCACTTAAAATAGCTTGTTGAATGCTAAGTTTTGGTGAAAATATTCTTTCTAATATTTCTAACAATTATCTGCCCAAAAATTGCCATATCATAATGAATTTCTTATGTATTTTATTGTTTTGCGAATTTCTTATGTAGGCCTATTTCTTTTTTTTTGACCTTTTGTTTTTTATTGTTTTTTTGATGAACTTTGTCAGGGACACATTTGCGATCAAAAACATCACAAAATTAATCCATTTCAACCAGTTAAAGTAAAAATAATCGTACATTTATGATTTTTGGCTGAAAACACAATTTGCATTGATTTTGTACACAAAATCATGTTTTTGAGCAATTTTGGAGTTGCATGCATGTACATGTATGAAAAGTCGCCCAGCGTCGTGATGGTGTGTCGATTTTCGCGAAAATAGTCTTGTTGAATGATGCGCAGAAAGTAAAGAGTCAGCGACTGCGCGGTCAAAAAATTTCTCCGCGGCGGCGTAATCGCGAAATTTGTCGGGGGGGGGGGGCATTATGCGCCATTATGGCGGCCCCCCCCCCCCGGGATATAGGGTTAAATGGGCATAAAGATTTGCAAGACATTTCTTGTACATATTTCTTATTGAAATTTACTGCACTCAATAGGGTAGGACCTACATGTACATGTAGGCCTACTTCTGTCAAATGGGTAACAACCTGCCTTGCAAATGCCTACCCCAATAGCATAGACAACTGTATTTAAATACATGTATTTAATGTAGGCCTATAATGTAGGCCTATGTGTTATACTGTACAGTACATGTGCAGAGTGTGATACAGGTGTATACCTGTTTGCACATGTACAGTTGCTACACCAAACTACAGTACACTAATAGGCCTATCCAATTTGCGAAGCGGTACCCATATGCCATCCCATCCAAATTCTTATGATTGCTGTGCATGTAGGCTTACATTCAGTGTCACACCATTAACAACTCCCTGATTTAACTAGACAGTGTTTAATACACATTGTTTACACTGCACACATTGTGGGTCATACAATGTGTACATTGTACAACATGTCTGATAAATACAGACACATAGTCAACATGAACAACACACAGACACACATCTTGACATGGGACTGGGTATTAACACAGTTAACATATGGCTCAAGAATGCCTGTAAGAGAGCGCAATGAATCTACGCACTAGTACGTTGCAAATGATATGCATAGCTCTATAAATACACACGTGCTTTAGCGTACAGTACGTGATGATGTCTTTCTCGTGCCCAGATCAATATACTTCTGCTGCATTGCAAGCAGCGGCGAGGCAGCGTGCCACGGCCCCATCCGTATTGTGTTGTGAAAAATAATAACAAGGTTAGCGCTGCACACAATTTGACCTCAGGTAGAGTTGCGTGTTTTGTCCGTGTGCTAATTCTCTGCGGGAAGAGACGATGGCAAGGCTGCGAAGCTGTGTGAAAGAGAATGCATGCTAATTGTATGGGAAAACGAAATGCATGATGCCCTTGTGCACACATTGTACATCTGTAGATTCACTGTCAACAAACATACCAGAGACAATGTACCACTCCAGGGACGAAACATTATTTCTGTAATAATTTTTTTTTCTCAGCTGAGCTCGAGCTACATGTATTTACATGTATGTAATGACAGGAAAAAACATGATTATTTCTGAATTGTTTGGCATGGGCTTTATTGGTGTCCGCAAGGAAAAAAAAGTTGATCAATTTTGAATTGAGTGGAGAGTTAAGTGACATATATAGCCTATGTTTTGGGTCTCTAGTTACATTTCTATGCAGTTGAAATTTCATAATGGGGGATGTTGTGGAGGCATAACATAAAATGCTCTTTTGCTGCTCTTTACTTTTTTCCTCTTGTCTACAGCATTAATGTACTGGGCTAACATGTACTACATGCAGTAAGCAAATGTGTAATGACTAACTACCGGTATATTCTTGTTTCGTTTGCAGGTTGAGTTGCCATGAGTGACAGTGGATCAACCGGAGGAGGAGGAGGGGGTGGAGGCTCATATGGAGGAGGGGGTGGAGGCTCATACGGAGGAGGGGGTGGAGGCTCATACGGAGGAGGGGGTGGAGGCGGATTCAGTGAAAGCTCAGATCGAGGGGGTGGGTACAGTGAACCAGATCCAGGTCATACAGAAAGGGTAAGTACATCTGGGTCATCCCATACCTAACAATGGGGGCATCCCCTTCTGAGGAGTGCCTTCCAAAGAAGGAACTGCAGGTATAAGACATACATGTGCATATAGGCCCTTACATTATATTATCATATTGTTGAAGGGGGGGGGGTAGAAGAGGAAGAAGATGGGCAGAAAGGAGGACAGGAGGGGAGGAAGAAGAGGAGGGGAAGAATGTGTTTTTCGCATGAACAGCCCCGGAAGGATTTTCTCTTTAAAGAGTAACGTAAGAGGAATAAGGTAAAGATGATGTAATTTTTTCCTGTAGGAAAAAAAATCAAGCTTTATTGTAGGCCATACAGTGTAATTCAAATAATCACTGAAAAAGATGAATCAGCACTGTGATAGTGAATGCCATGGTGATGTCATTTTGGCTTGTGCCTACAGACAACTGATTGGGTAGACTTCTGGAGAAAAAGGGCAATATATCGTAATTTAGTATTTGTAGGTGCAATATTAAAGTTGTTCAGGTTCATATAATGGAATGATTCTGCCCCGCATGACAAGGCAGCACAGCTCCAAAAGTACGATGATCCTAAAGGTTGATTCTCACTTGGTATTTGCGAAGAAGCATTCTTTACCCAAAAGAAGCATAAATCAATAGTTAATGGCAGCTGTGAGTTGCCATTTTACTGAAAACCCCCCAAACAAAACACTTGAGGGAGTATACCCAATGACCTGCAATGCAGATATTATGTTAGTACATGTACATATGTATGTTCTGAAATTTATTCGCTGTTTTCTCCCTCGCATCTGTTACTAGCGGTCTTCGCGGTCGTCACATGACCATGAGCCCATAACACACGACACCCACGATATCCACGACATCCACGACACCCACGATACCAAACACGACGAACCCGAACCCCGAATCCAGCAGCAAAAGTCTTCACCGCCTCCCCGCCAGACCTCACCCAAACCTAGGAAACAGTCACAGAAGGGCAAACTACAAAGGGTCACAGTCGTCTTATTGGACGACACGGAATATAACTGTGACATCGAGGTAACTATATTGCCACATGCAGACTTACAGACCTGTTGGGTTTTGAGAATACGGCGTGCACCATTGCTGGGGGGCTTCTAGTTCACAAGAAAAGATGGTGCAATAATAACCCACTTTAAAAGCTGTTCCTGAACTAAGAAATGCATACAGATGAAGATATTCATCTTTTGTTATAATCTTGGAAGCCCCCCAGCTATGGATGACAAAATAATGTCTCATTCTCAAAATGGGACAGGGCTATAGGTAGATGGTGTACTACTAGTTACACCCTGTTTGTTCACGGAATACGGGAAATATCTACGTTCTGGTTCCATATTCCATGAGGCCGGAGGCCGAATGGAATATGGAACCAGAACGTAGATATTTCCCGTATTCCGTGAGAACAAGCAGGGTACTACGATTTTATCTTTTTAAGTGTAGATCTGCATGAATTCTGTAACTTAATCTCATAAAAGGGATTTCACCATTTCCGCGTTTATTTCTTCCCGGCGGCCGTCGATAAAGTTCCATAAAGTTGTTGTCTGCATAATTATAGGTGTGGTCAATTCACTACGCGTAGCGCTAGCTGTGATAACGTAGGGGGCCTACGTCATCACGGAATACGGCGACGGAAATATTAAGGGACGAATTTAGTGCATGTTGTCTGCGCACAACAAGATCAAGCGCACGCCGCACGCGCCGCATTGTAATATGTGCAAGCGCGCAGCGTGCGACGTCATCATCACGGAATACGGGAAATATTCAGGGATGGATTTAGTGCATGCGCACAGTATGATCTCATTCACGGAATACGGGAAATATTCAGTGGATGATTAACCAATGAGATTACAGAATTTACGATCACTAAAAGATAAAGAGGAATCCTGGGTATGTTTCATTTCAAATCACATCTCTGTGAAAATTGTGTCAAAAACCATTCTGTAAAAAATAGGACTAGTTGTACAAGATTCAGCAATATTTGTAAATTAGAAGTAAAAGTAATTCTAAATTCATGGAACTGTGCAATTGATTGTGAAACAATGGAAGGCTGGTATGTAATTCATCAAAATACTTAAAGACACTATATAACACTGTGGAAGACCCGTTTAAAAAATTGTCGAACTTTGCTATCTGACATATCCGACAGTGTTTGAATGGACAAATAAACACCCTAGAACACAAAAGTTTGGACAGTTATGCTGTCACTAGTACCATATGTGCAGATACAAATTGGCACATTAATTTTATATCGGGTAATAGGAAATTCTGCAACACAGCAGTCTATGGAGAAAAGCTGGAATGGTCTCTCAATGATTTTCACTTTTTTAAAGCACTTAATGATTGTTTTACACTGCAATTTTTTCAGGGCTTCATTTGTAGACTGTATCAAAGACACTAGTAGCATGTGGAATCATGTAGCTCAGATTTTTTAAACTGGAAACATTGTTATACAGTGTCTTTAACATGTATTGGGAACAAATTTACAGGGATATTAAAAATATGCATGAACACAGACTATTCACATTGATTTGATTGGTACATGTAGCAGTCCATATTTGCTACATTTTGTCTGATGGCCTCATTTCCATACAAATTGTGCTCTTTCCGACTGTTCCATATGACCTTTCTCCCAGTCCCAGGTGCATCTCATATTTTCCAGTTCAGTTGCTGAATTCCATAGAGACTCACCGAAATGACCCCGTGGGAAGCGAGAGATTTCGCACCATGGATCAGACACCCATTAGTGGTCGGGAGCGCTTGTCTGACGGAGAGACTGCTAGGTTGTTAATGACCAGGCAATAGTCACTGCATTTTGTTAACGTGTTGTAGGATTATTCAACCGTCAACAATGATGGATTCTCTCGAAAGTGTCATTTTGATAAATTCATTGCCTTGATTGTACTAATTGTAGGATATCATTTATGAAA
>JZLH01S0523294.1:42116-60651 GCA_001188425.1 Eucidaris tribuloides
AGTGTGAACACCCCCAAAATTTTACATGATATAGTGCCATCTAAGGGTTAAAAGGCATTAAAGGTTACATGTGTATATCCCTTCATCTGAAAGAAGTCAGACTCGGCCTACTTTCAGATGAGGTATTAACTCATATAGCTTTCTCGTTGTCTTTGATTTTCTTTTTTAAATTAATTAGATGAAAAATTTCGAGCGGGGGGGGGGACCCCGACATTTTTGACCAATATTTTACATACAGCATCCGAAAGGGTTAAAAATGTTATACTGGTAATACCGTCATTCTGAATAGAGCTGCTCTGCTCTTCTGATGAACGATCTTTCTAACACATGTAACCTTAAAGCCTTTCAAGCCTTTAGATCTATAATGAAATTTTGACGGTGTTCCCACGAGATGTTTCATTAATTAATTAAAAAAAAACTTAAAGGGCATTTTCAGAAATCTATTATTGCAGCGTTTATGACATTGTGGCATAAGCTTTCAAATGACAAAAAATCCCAAAACTAAACTTGGGCTTTCAATTTGTTTGTTGAGTTGATATAAATGTTTGTTCTAGTGTTTGACTCAATATTTCTTTTGTAAATGTACAACATGTATCTTTCAAGTTTTGTTGTGATGTACATGTATGATATATGTACAGTAAAAAAGAATATCAAAAAACAATTTCACTGCCTAAATACTGAATCATTCACAAAAAAATGTTATCTATGAAATATGTGTCTTTTTTTTAATGTCAACAGAAAAGAAGCAAAGGCGAGCATCTACTTGACAATGTTTGTGATCACTTGGACTTAGTCGAAAAAGACTATTTTGGCCTTACATATAGGGATTCACAGGATTCTAGGGTAAGTATTAATGGTAATAGCTATAATACACCCAAACCCTAACCTTTAAAGAAATCTCAGCCCCACCATCTTGTTAGTATGATCCATCAGGCACATGTATTCTGGGCCCTTTAAGAAAAAAAAAAGATTATTGAGCAATGATCCTTTGTCAAAAATATTCCATATTCATGACATCCTTGCCTTTCTGAGTCATAAGTAATATCAACAAAAGCCATGTACTTGGCAAAATTGGCAAGTGGCACGAAATCATAAAATTTGATCTGGCACGAGTGTGCGAGGTCCGCAGCATGGAGTGTACATGTGTATCCCTGTTGTGTGGTGTTGTGCTTGTCTACGTGCACATGTACGTGAAAGAGATACTAATGATGTTTGGGGCGAGACCCCGTGCCCAGGAAAAAAATATGCATGAAATTCCCCCGAGGGTGGTTACACTTGGTCTGCGATTTCTCTGTGATTTGCACATGTCACTCGTCGCACTTCCATATGGCTGGATTACGCTAACTATTGACTGGGTTCATATGATTAATGTATGGTGTACATTTATGTGTAGGCCTACTCTTTGACCGTTGTCTGAAGAAATGCTTGTTCCTCGTTGCATTGTCACTTTGATTGTGTTTGACTTGAGATGAAATACTTGTCATAAAATATGTTGATTCACATGATTGAAATATAATGAGGAAAAAAATGAACTCTTGTGACTCTTATACGATGGCCCAAGAAAAAATCTATGACTAGAGTGAATCAGACTTGCACATTGTGCTGGTAAAAAGATCATTCATTTGCTTTGTTTGGTTTTAATGATATTTGTTATGGAATATCAGGTATTTTAATAGTACTGTTATTGATGATTTGCAAGAGGAATGGAAGCATGTGTATTGGTCAAATATAGAAATCAAATTATAATGCAAGTTCCTTGATCAATTTCATGGCAAGCTAAGCTTAATCAATAATTCTGACTGTGCATACATGTACAAATTTCAGGATGGTTTACATGGGAATGGAATCCCCCCCCCCCAGTCATTAATGAATTGTCAATAATATCTCCATTATTTGTCAATTATGCTAGTCGCTAGAAGTATGAAGGACTAAAGAATACTGTCTAATAATAATAATCTATGTACCCCCCACAAAGAAACAGAAAAAAAAGTGTGGCGTATTGATACAATTAGTTCGTGCATGTATGTGTATGGGAAAGTAACTTATTTTTTTTCCATGAATGATTCCACATTTGGTATCTAAAGCTATTCAATATTCAGGTTAAATTATTGGTATCTTAGGACTAAAATCAGTTGATTAACTTTACTTAACGGTTAACACACACACATACACAGACAGACAGACAGACACACATACACACAAACACACACACACACACACACACACACACACACACACACACACACACACACACACACACACACACACACACACACACACACACACACACACACACACACACACACACACACACACACACTACTGTATTAACTTTTCTGTAATAATGAGAAACTTAAGAACAGCAACAACCATACATGTAGATAAGATAAATAAAACATGAGAAATGTCCGTACGTCCTTCACTTCAATGACAGCAATGACAGCGGTTCCATAAAACAAGAGAACCCTTAATATTGGTTATTTGATACTTCAGTCTGGTAGTAATATCCATATACTTGCTCATCAAGAGTTATTAAATTTTATCACCTGGTGCAGGTGTCACATGCTACCATATGTCACTTGTGTCATAATGAAACTGATGCTATAAATTATAATAAATATTTATGATGAGTTAAAATAGAAGTGCATCCTCGAAAAGCAAGAATTCTTGATTAATACTAAAGCAGTGCTGAAAAAGACTGGTGTTTATCACTAGTCTTGCAGAAAAAAATAAGAGAAAAGACAGTGTAAGTGCAATGCATACACTACATGTATTTGTCTAATATACAGCATACAAATTAAACATGATGAGATGCCACAGTCATGTTCTCCGCAGAGAGACAGAGGCTAAAATGCCACCTTTAAATACACCTACCCCCGCCAAAAAAAAAAAAGAATAAAAAAAAAACATTATAAAAATCATCATTACATGTACATCACAGGAATATTTTGTTTGTCTGGACATATCGTGATCACAAAGATTAGTTCTGACAAACTACATTCAATGCAGTCACATTCTGTTTTTGTGCATTTGTGTGTTTGTGTTTTAGTGTTTATTACAAGAGGGGGTACTGCAGTTGTACATGTAGTACAACATACAGTTTAACTATTGTTTCATGTTTTGTATAATTTATCATTCACAGAATTGGATTGATCCAGTAAAAGAACTCAAGAAGCAGTTAAGAAGTAAGTGAATAAATTGTGATGAAAACTTTATAATTCTGCATGTTCAATGTGTAACCCATGTGTGCATTTGTTTTGGTTGTGAGACTTTTTTTTCAGGAGAACATAGACAGCTTCAAGAGGACAAAGACAGCTTTTGACATGAGGATGATGAAATTTGTTTGTTTTGCTGAAATATTTTTTTGAGTTCTACTAACTTTCTTCTTGGGGGTGGGGGCAGCAGTGGTGTTAACAGTAAGAATTTAAATACCCAATGTGCTGTACATTGAAGTATATAGCCTAATGCATAAAATAACCAACCCTGAAATGAACTTATACAAACCTGACCGACATTTTTTTTTTCACTTGCACTTCATAAGGTTAATACTGTAATGCGACTTTAATCACATGATTTGGCAGGAATTTGCTGGTACATATCAATGATACAAGTAGTAATTGATTATTCCATTGTTCAACCTTAATTGACATTTGTTCTTCAAATGTTGGTTGTCATAAATTATTAAAAAGACAGGTCAACTTGAAAAAGGCTGATAATGAAAATAATACATATAAAGAAAAAAATGATAATAATAGTAATATAGAAAATTACATATTTAAAGTGCTTAATCTTATCCTTTCTAGTACTATATTAATTTAACAACAAAATGTAAGTGTATAATTCTATAACATAAAACAACCAAAAACTTATTGACATTGTGAGTGGAAAAAGAGTGTGATTTAAGTCTGCTTCACAGTGTACATTTATTGAGCAAATGTCTGAAAAATAGGTCAGCAGGTTGGTCCAGAGTTTGAAAGCAGTAACAGAGAAGGCTCAATCATCACAGCGAGGACAAGGTCAAGGTGATAATTGCAGATGATGTGAAGTAGAAGAGTGCAGTCTGATGGACCATGTGGATTTTGGGGGAACAAGGAGATCTGTAATACAGGAGAAGGCCGTGTGTCGCTTGGTACCAGAGGAGCAGAATATGTGGAGCAAAAAATAGGACTAAAAACAGCTTTAACCCATTTGAGAAGATTTGATTCCATTTTAAAACACAAATTCTCTATAGACCCAAGCCTGAGATATCTCATTCTTAAAGGGAGAAGGAGCCAGCAACTAACAGGCATAAAGTTAAGAAAAAAATTTGAGTTCTTGCCAACCAATCAGATTGCACGTGCACAGGTCTGGAGCTGACCATGCGTGACAGATGCATGCCACCCAACAGTTGTTAGTCGCGCCGTGATAATATATGCACTACTGTATACGCTGAATATTTCGCGGTGGTTTTATTTTCGCGAATTTCGCGACTTACTGAACGCGAAAATTTTCACTTCCTGATATTTCTGTACAAAGTGAATGTAAATACAATAAAATCATGAAAATATACACTCGCAAATTCCCTGTCTTGACGCAAAATCGCGAAAATGTATGGCGTATACAGTATTTAAATCGATAAGCTCCTCCCCCTGCTGTTTCTGCAAGTTTTATCCCGGGATAAAACTTGCAAAGACGTAAAATAAACACAAACTAATTTATAGGGCCTTGCTGAGGGTGAGTATCACACAGTATCCTTTATTTAGGCTGTCTTTATCACCATGTACCATAATTCTCACAATACTCACAATGTCATTTTTTTCTTAACTTAAGGCCTGTTAGTTGCTGGCTCCTTCTCCCTTTAATCTTGATTGAGTTAAAACCATCTATCTACATGTATATTGTATTCTGAAAATGATACTTTGGTACAGAGCAGATTAGTTGAGAAAAGTAGAGCAGTCCATTTTATAACACATCATACTAAGTATAGAAATTTAATGGGACAATGTTCATCGTGAATATTGTGACGCCAGTTCAACAACGAAAATGTTTGCTTGTTTAATAAACTGTTACTGCTAGTAAGACAATGTTTTAACCTCAAAACCAAGGAAAGAGGGGAATTTATGCACTTGAAGAGATGCCATCATATTCTAAGTACTCTAATTTGTCTGTAAACATTCTTGGTCAGAGTGTTCCGTGTCGTGATTTGACCAGCTGGTCAGAAATCATTCGTGAATGATATGAGTCACCTGACCTCTTATGATGGCCAATTCAACCTCCTCGAAAATCAGGGAGAAGTGGCAGGAGTCCAAGTACACATAGTCAATAGTAACAGATGGTGTGAGCAGCATGTGGGAGAAACATGGCATTAGTCATACAGGATAAGAGAGAGGAGAGGGAGAAAGATTGAGGGGGGGGGGAACACATCTCATCACTAAAAGTGTATGAAAACAATGCACATGGGGATGTCCACGTAGGATCTCGTTGCCTTGCTGATTGGGTTGCAGAGAATGGAATAAATGCCAGCCCCTCGCCCCCCCCCCCCCCATTTTAACGGGAGATGTATAAACTACAGGAGTTAAGAATTTATGTTGTGAGCATAAGGAGTTTGATATTAACTTTCTGCTGTTTGGGGTGGTAACTGGTATGCAATCAAACCAATAGTCATTAAAACTATGGATTGGACCTTGATGACCAAAACTTGTTGGTCAAATGTTCCCCACAAAATGTTTGAAGTTGATTGGACCTACATGTAATGTACATGTACAGTATTATCCTTCTGTTTTTGGCTACCGATTGCATGCCCAGTATTGTCCCTCTGTTTTTGGCTACCGATTGCAATTAACAATAAGCCACCTGACTCTAAACTCTATTTGGGCTCTAAAAATTAAACCTTTTCAATCGTATTGGGAAAAGAGGGAGAGGAATGTTAGTGGTGTTTGGGACTTGTGGGTTTGACAGGGTTAAACCAATAGTGTCTTGAAATATCTATGAAGAAGATCAGAATACTGCTGTGAATCCATCCAACCACTGATCTTTCTCAACAGTGGACGTCCTTCCAAATCATCGATCGTGCATTCCCAGTACATCCAGCCATCCCAGCCATCCTCCTGCACACATTAGCCTTCCCCTGACACGCCCATGACATGTCTGCTGCTGTGCCAGTAGCTGGAGCCAGCTATGGAAGACCGACTCTTGGAGGACTGACAATGACCCCAGTGAAGGTCACATGCAGACATGAAGATTTCATCTTCTCTAATCAGATTACATGGTGGACTGCATACAGCCACTTGCCCTGGCATAGAGGGATGGGGGCTCCTGGGTCGTAACCCATTATACCCCCCTATTTTTGGGTATTGTTGAATTACCCCACCCCCTTGGTTTGAAACCCTTTGTTGTGTTGGTTTTAATCAGGGTGGGGAAGGGTGATTTCAAACTGTTTTGCACTATAAGACCGGGCTTGCTCTTAGTTGTAGTCCTCCCCCCCCCTCCATAATGAGATTTATGGTTATGCCTCTGACCAATAGCTTTTACTATTGCCTATGCAGGTGGTAACCAACAAACTGGAACTAGTAGGAATCTGATGATGGGATCTGTACCGCACTGCTGCGCACCTTGCCATTTTAATTTTCGTTTTTGTGGAATGTGGTAGTAGTGTGGCCAGATTAATTGTTTCCTTTTGCTGACATTGAGATTTAATTGTTTCCAATCGTAATTTTTGCATTTTATTTGGCGGGGGGGGGGTAGAAGAAAAAAAACATTTGTGAAAAAATAATGATTTAAATCCTGTGTTAATGCTGCTGCACCAAGTTTTGATACTGGTAATGAAGAACCCTGATAATTTGTCAAGAACAGTGTATTTTATCTGATCATCGGCAATAGCCAAATGTTGATCATGTAGACTCTTTTAAAATTTTCTTTAAAACCTTGTAATAATTACTTAAATGATGAATGTCGTAAAGGTTTGCAAATAATGATGATGAAAGATTTCCATTCATTGACGAACATGTTCAGATGTGTGCAAAATTGATAGACAGCTCTAGGTCAGTTCATTTAATATAAAAAAGTAGAAATTTAGCTATTACCAATTAAATGATAATTAAATTTGATAAGATAGTAATGTAGCTGTGATGACAATGCAGATGATAATAATAAAGGCCTGACCAAGTTGACCACTCATTAATAGGCCTATTCATTCCTTTCAACTTTGATAGTACAACCACAAAAAGGTCACTGTCCTATTACATGCATACTGCTGTGCTGCCTTGCATCAAGTGTGCCACATGATCACATCATTTTTTTTTCGGGGTTGATCCGTGGCTTTCTGGATGACGATATGGTTTTGTCAGCTGTATCAGACCCAGCTGGTTTGGCCCGGTGCCAATTATTAATCAAGCCGAGCTATGCGAGCTGATTAATGAAGATTCACACGCACACACAGTTCGTTTGAACCCCAATAGTTTTGGTCTGATGAATATTGAAAAACACAATCTTAGGCTGTCGGTAAAGAGAAGATAGGGCCTATACAGCAGTAATTTACTCTAATTACATTATGTGATACATCGATAAGCTTAGTATAGTTCTGATTTGCTTGTACTTCTACAGTATATATTTAGTTTTGATTAGCATGCAATACACCAAATTTAGGTTTGATTAGTTTCTCACTTTATTAAAAGATACAAAACACTGGCTTTCATAATCAGTACCCAGGATATTAAAATGCTTTACACAGTCACTTACATGTATGTTTCAGCATTGAACATACATGTAGAAAAACAGTAAAAAAAAGAAAAGAAAAGGCAATGAAAAGAATGTTAGCGTTGTTGAAACAAAAATTAATAACACAGTGTTATTTGTTTTCTTATAATGAGATTAATAGGAAAGTTACCAAGAACAGAATTTGTGTGAAATGAACATGTTGAGTTACCCACACTGTCACACACACACACACACACACACACACACACACACAAAATCATTACAAAAAATAGGTTTTCATCCATGCACTCTTGTACAATACTATCCAAATAACAGGATATCAATTTAATCGGCAGACGCCGGGTTTCCAGTTTCAATGGAGTGCCCAATTTTTAGAATAAATATTGTTTTTAATATGAACTACGTTCTTGATGCAAGCACACCCAAATTGCATTTCAAGCAAATAAGGATGGCTTGAGTCGAATCAAATCTGACACACCCTGCTACAAGTAGTGTTTAGTCTTTATGTATCATCAAATGCATAAAAGTATTCATTTTTAATATACAATGTTTGCTTTTTCAATTAACAGTTGAAATCACAACTGTGTACAAAAAGAGACATTTTAAAACACCAAAAAAAAGCACATATAAATTACCTTGTTAGAAAATGGAAACACAACCATTAACAATAACAAAGAAATTGAAATACATGTACAATGAAATATTTCAGAGCCTAATATATTTTGTATTGTTTCTAAATATTTTACCCTTGCAGAGGATTCAATACAAACTTAGAAATCATGGTAGGTGTTGTTATATTTAAAGCAACTTGGGATTTTAGTACATTGAAATGAAAACATTTTTTTTTATTTAAATAAGTTTAATTATTTACTGAATAGTGCTGTGTCATACCAAGATTGTTTTTATGTTTTTGAACTTCATGCACATACTGATGCTACACAGTGTTGGCTTACTCTGCCAAACCCAATCCCAAAGGCATTCCAACCAGGCAGTCAAAACAGGGCTGACCTTTTACCGGCCCTCGGGGCTTTAACACTAGCTGCAAAATAGGTCATTGCTGGGGACTAGTGGTTATTTATCCAAGACTGGCAAAACATACTTGGAGATTTAATTTGATTTGACTTGATTTGATCTATTTATAAATGCTTTCGGGTAATTCCGTGAGGAATGTAGTGGTACATGTACTGTAACATACTGCAGTATTACAGTAACATCATTTATGGACTGATGAATGCTACATTTTGTGGGCTTGGTGGAAAAGGAGGTTAAAGCATCAGCTGCCCGAAAACAGTTTCGGTGAAAATCCACCTCAAAAGTTTTGTATTTCAAAGTGATTTCAATATGTGACTGCATAACTTGCAGACACGTTTTTGTGCATTTACCAGAAATTTGTACCTCCTCATATTTACATGTAAGATAATTCTGAACCAGATTATGCATTTTCCCCCTTTTCCAATGAGCCAGCGACTTGTTATCAAAATTGAATATGGTTTTGAATGATAAGAATGCCCATAATTAAAAGTTGGAATAAGCTACAATAGAATGCGAGTGAAGGATTTTGTGATACCTATATGTATACATGAATTTCATACACTTCGATGTACATGTTCATGTACACTGCACAAGTACAGGAACATTATAGGCCTACATAATGCACATGTTGTAATAAATATACAGCCTGAGGTGTATTGCACTCATTACATTTCACACCTGGCGTATTGTACATGATTGAAAAATCCAGTGACATGCAGTTCAAACATTGCTTCTAAAACTTTGAAAATCAGCATGATGGCAGTAGAATTACAGATGCAGTGTTGGAGACTTTCTTTTGTCCTGTCATCAGCGTGATGCCATTTTGACATAGTGCAGAAATGTGGAGCTCATTTCTCCAGACGACATTTTGACAGCTTTTCTGTATCACTGTCAGTGTGCACAGTGGATTGGTTTAAAGGTTATATCAAGTACACAGTAGGCCTACTTACTGAATACTGATTTTGACAAAAATGACTTAGAGGAACCATGTTTTTTTGAATTATTTGAAAGAGACACTCTAATACCGAACGGAGTAGAGAAAACAATGTATCATCAGATTATAACAACATTTCTAGACTAGTCAGCAAATTATTATGACTAGTGACAAATTACTAGATATTACATGTATATAATCTCAGCTGGATTTTTTGAGACTCTGTGAAACTAAAATTGCATAAAACTTTATTAACAAGACAACTCTTGGTTACTTTAACTGCCAGAGTTTTCTTCTTCTTTTTCCATTGGTAAAGTGAATGTATAATGAACAAACCAGAGCTTTCATATTAACCAAAGAAATTTCACTAGTTAAAAGTTTATGCAGAAGGCTGCAGGCCAATCAGAAAATGTTTTAATTGAGTTCTACAAATACTTGTTACATTTGAGGTGACCAGTATTTGCACACTGTAAATGTTATGCTTCTGAAGTTCTGGAAGCCAATTCCATTAGAAGTTTAATGGAAGATCTTCCATCATCAAGCAGTACTCGGGTTACCTTTAAAGACATATACTGTAGTCTGGTATACTCCATACATCGGATCATCTCATCAGTTTGACAAGGCTAATTGGGAGTGGCAAATGATCGGAGCTTCCAGATGTTGATATATTCACTTTCTTCACGCTCATTCTTGTCGTCGCTGGTACAGCAATGTGAAATATGTATTACAACTTATTTGGAGTGGGCAGGAATTATATATGACAGTGTTTTGGCGATGACGTGGTGTTCAGAGATATGAAGAACGTTTATAGAAGTTATAGTGTGGTGACATACTGATGCACTATAGGGGAAAGGGGGGCAATTTGAGCCCCCTTTTTTACATTTTTTAAAATATCTTCCTAAATAAAACATGCTGGAACATCATAATACCACAGGTAATAGTAGCAGGTAAGAGGAATAATACCATGTAGAAATAATGTTTACACCTTTTTCTCATTTGCATATATTACTTGATGTTTAATAACTACAACAATGGGGCCCATTTTGCCCGATGAAATCGGGTAAATGGACCCTTTTCAAAACAATGTGTAATTAATTAAATCCTAGGCTGTAACAAACTTAATGGTGTGCTGCCTCATAATTAGTTCTCAATATAATAGTGATTGGCAAAATACTTAATTTTCCCAATAAATTAATTACCTCAATTAATTAAAGTAAGTGTTTCATGTCCAAGGGGCCCATTTTCCCCATGAAATATGGGCTGGTAAAATGGACATGTTTCGTCCATTTTCTAGTTTTCATTGTCATATTATCTGTTCTATCATTTTAATTCACAACATTTCAATATTTCTAAGAAACATTTCGTAAAGTGAAAAATCATGAATTGTATTGGCAATTACTTTTACCAATTAATTATTACAAGTACTTTGATTTCCATATAATAGAGAGGGGGCTCTATTACCCAGGGTACTATTCATACATTCACGTCCAGTGCAAAAATCAAAATGATTCTCACTATAATTACTTTATAATGTGACATAGCTATGGCTAATATCAACATCCAGCAAAGGATTAAATAATCCAAGTAAGGGTAGATAGAGTGCTCATCTTTCTAAAGCGGGCAAAGCCACTTTCGAAATGACATTTACTAGTCCTATGTGTTTAACTGCTCCTCCTTGCCATGTTGCTATGGGATTTGTAATGTGTAGTTACACATTATACTGCAACTTGTAGCAGAGATAGTGGCTAACATACCACACATGCAGTGGCCAGTTTGGCCTTGGTATATTCGAGCAGTGAGCGAAAACTTTCAAAGGGGCTCAAATTACCCCGGGGCTCAAATTGCCCCCCTTTCCCCTATCTGTCTGAATACTATACAAATACAAGTTCTGACTGCTTACTAGTATTTCTCATATTTTTTATTTTTTTTGGAGGGGGGGGGTACCCCCCCCACTACAAAAACTAGATCTATTAAAAATAATTCATCTTAAGACATTATACTGTAATTGCAATCACATCATGAATCTTTAAAGATGCAAATATAATTGAGAACAAATTTTATTGTTTCAGTTCTGCTTACAAGCGACACCTCTGATTGAGATCAGGCCTATTAATATCTCCCTTTCTCCTCTCCAGCCATGCTAACTTGTTCACATGGCAATAATTTGATCTTCAAAACATTTTGTAACCAACCATCACATGTACACATGTATGACCTCTGACCTCGTATGGGTGGCTTTGGTACATGTAGCAGCTGCCTGTCCTGTGGGGTTACATCGACCCGAAATTGAATCCGTCAAAGTTTGTCACTCAATGAACTTGAGTTGAGAGGGAAGAACACTAGTGTATGGAATAGCCCCAGTGTGCTTTCTGACAGAAATGATCACGTAGTACAGTTATGGAGTAAATTTGAAGTATGATGTAGCAACACGTTTCGTAGTCGATAAAATTCCTGTGTCTGTACCAATAATGTGTTTGCAGAAAGGTAGTCATCTCAACGCGATACCATCAATTTGGTAGATTGTTTTTGAGTTTTTCATAAGTTGACATATTGATAAAGTTTATGAAAGACCTAGTTTTAACAGCATGTTGATGGAACTGTTGAAATAGAAATCCTTACACAGAACAAAAGTCATTTTGACTTCTACAAGTTCTAAAATTTCCCAGTAGACTTGGAGATGTCATTTATTATTGAGTTACCCAACACAGTTCTAGGGTTGACAGAGTTGTAGAAGTGTGGACACCAGGTGTGCTGAAGTGATCTTCTTATGTCGTGGCTTAACCTCTGTGGTATTTTGCCAAAAAGTGGGATGAGAAACTGGAGCTAGAAGTCGGAAAAGCAAATTGCCCTGTTGACAGAGGTGTTTAGCAGACCAAGCACCCCACCCCCCCCCCATTAGTCTGCAGGCACAGACTCTATTTTGGCACTAAAACACTACTGCACCTTGAACCAAGACTAATTTTATTGTCTCTTTCAACACAGGGTCTATGGAAGAGGTAGTCTGCAGCACAGATTGTTCAGACCCTGCTTTGCGTAGCACGACGGACAAGGGTTTATGCCTGTAAACTACCCCACCCCCCCATCTCCCTTCGCTCTAGGGTTCTTCCATCCTCACCTGAAGTTGTCCAAAACTTTCTGTACATTTCAGTGGGAGCTATACATACTACCAAGGAAATAAACTATACATTAAATTAGTTCTTGACAAATGATTTTGGAATGGATTTGGGACACCCCCCCCCTCCAAAAAAAAAGAAAGAAAAGAAAGGAAATAAATGAATAAAATATATTTAAAATTAATGGACTGGCCAGCGAAGCATGTTCAGTGTACGCGCAAGACTCAATATTTCAAAGGAAATCAAAACATATGGAAAAGATTATATCTCGAGAAGGAAGTATTCATCTGGCTTTATGCTAAGATGTGTAGTAAAAGTTTTAAGATGAGTTGAGATTGAGTTCACATCTATGTTGTGTTTTTATTTTTCATCCACCTTTTAAAACAGCAACGATAAGTTTTTGTTCATTGAAATGACTGTACATGTCTGTTATCATTGTTAGTTTTCAACACTAGTGTCAGTCTTCAAACAAACTTATGTCCCAGATAGCATGCTACCTTGGATTTAGTACTAGCTACTAGTCTCGCAGTCTTTCTAAAACTGAAGGAAAGTTCACCCTGG
Source organism: Eucidaris tribuloides (assembly GCA_001188425.1). Classification (NCBI taxonomy): domain Eukaryota; kingdom Metazoa; phylum Echinodermata; class Echinoidea; order Cidaroida; family Cidaridae; genus Eucidaris; species Eucidaris tribuloides. Next base: position 55,452 of record JZLH01S0523294.1, read on the forward strand.
GGTCAAGTTGGTTTAATAAAAGCAGAAAAAAACAGAACATATTACAAGTTTTGACAAAAATCCATCAAAGAATAACGAGTTATGGAATTTTAAAGTTTTAAAGGCCACTGCTAACATTTACCACAGTTAAAAAAAAATGTGAGCTACATAATCCTCGTCATGCTCAAGTGTCTTTATAAGGTCTAAAAATTAGCCCTGAAAAATTGTATTTCAAAATGATAGTGCTTTAAAAAGTGAACATCTACAAGCATTCAAATTGACCGGATTCACCTGCCATTTCCTCCCATAGACTTTACTGTGTTCAGATCTAGCTATTTTATCATCACCGCAGAGTAGAAATGGTTTATTCATGCATACCTTGCATTGGCAACATAACTTTCCATTTCCAAACTTTTGTATTCTAGGTATTTTTATTGTCGCCATTTGAACACTACTATTATGTAGTTCAGATATCAGCAGTTTGGCATTTTTTTTTTTAAATTGAAGCTCCACAATGTTAGCGCTATCACTTTAATTTTGTGACATCACATGCGAGCAGCTCCCCATACGTGTATGTCATGTGATATAAATTCCATAAAGTGCTGTTTTCTCAGAATTTTGAAATGATTTTACTGTCCATCAGATATATATCAGAAACGATACAGACTGCTTATGAAAAAAAAAAATAATCAATTCATCATGAACCATTCAAAAATGGCAATTTATGGAATTTATATTTCATGACATATGGGGAGCTGCTCGCATGTGACGTCACATTGAAACTTATAACTTCATTACTCTGTTATCTCGGTCGACTTTGCGCCAAACTTTCTTATATGTTTCTCTCATTTTTTTATTTATATTACCACCGACAACCGCGATACATGCACATTTATATAATTTCTTAAATATTGTGGAATGTAACATCCATTGACTGCAGTTCTGAATGTGCTGTGATTTATAAATCAGATGATAAGAGCTACAGTACATACGTCATGTATCAATCTGTTATATAATCAGCATAAATAGATTTGAGCAATTCCACACCAATAACTCATGTATTCATGAATAGGATTACACAATTAACTTGCCATTGTGTATTGTGTTGTGATAGTATTATGTCAGGATTATCCTCTATACAATAGAGTATCCTGTTAGGTTATTAGGTGAAAAAAGGTAAGCAGTATATACAATGTACATTGTGTGCTGGGATAGAATACATGGACACTACTAATTTGTGTATTTAACTGTTTATAATTGTTTGTACTGTGTGTGTGTGTGTGTGTGTGTGTGTGTTAGTGTGTGTGTGTGTGTGGTGTGTTGTTGTGTGGTGGTGTGTGTGTGTTTGTGTGTGTGTGTGTGTTGTGTGTGTGTGGTTGGGTGTGGTGTGTGTGTGTGTGTGTGTGTGTGTGTGTGTGTGGTGTGTGGTTTTGTGTGTGTGGTTGGGTGTGTGTGGTTGGGGTGGGTGGGTGGGGTGGGTGGGTGGGGTGGGTGGTGTGTGTGCGTGTGTGTGTGTGTGTGTGTTGGGGTGGGTGGTTGGGTGGTGGGTGGTGGTGTGTGTGTGTGTGTGTGTGTGTGTGGGTGGGTGGTGGGTGGTGTGGGTGTGTGTGTGTGTGTGGTAGGTGGGTGGGTGGGTGGGTGGGTGTGGGTGTGGGTGTGGGTGGGTGTGTAAGCATCTCCCAAGGAGGATCGTACAAATATTTGATGGTCTATACGAGTACAACTGGGACAACATGCAAATTGAGAAATGCCTTTGATTTGGCTAGGTACTGACTACTGAAAATGGTTAGAAATTGTGTCTTCTGAATCATTTGCATAGGGGTGTTGGAAAGTTTGAAAGAATATATATGCATTGAATAAGTCCAGGGTGTGCGGCGCAACTGTCAAGCTTCCATGATGGTCCCCTCTTGGAGGTGTAGATGCCATACGTTTGCATGATTCTGTACAATGTAGGCCTACTCCGATTGTGCGGTGGTTGAAAGTATGTGTTTGTGTTGTTGTGATCCAAATTCATTTTTCTTTGTAGGCAAAATGATGCTTAATACACATTCCACAATTTATTCATTCATTTATTTCCACAAGACAAACTATGATCATCTGAATGTTGTACAGGCTACATTCACATGTACCTGTACAAAAAACAAAAAACAAAACTGTAACTGTACTAGTAGGAGTGATACATGTACATGTACATGTACATGTAGGCCTACCTCCTCTGTTAATACTTTATAGTGCTGTACATGTGGTATCACTCCACATGTAGGTGTACATGTATGTGGGTACTATCCACTCCTTGCGAAGATATGTTACTGTAATGTCAAATGGAATTTGCCCTCCTGCTTTGATATGCATCATCATCCACATTGACATGTGAAGGAAAACTGGTGTTAATGAACTATGATGGCTGATCTATCCATAGTTTCCGGGTTCCCTGAAACGATACAAAATAAATTATGTGTAGGTTACTGCCCTGCCCATGATTAGAGAAAGGAAAATGCGGTGAACCTGTTGTTGAGCCTAGCCTTTTGACAAAGGCCCTCTCGCTGTATTACAGGCGAGCGAAGTGAGCCAGCTGAGCGTGCAGCGCGAGGCCTTTTGAGATCTGATTCAGTTTCTTGATGTTAGACCTTGTGACGTCGTGTGAGCACGGTTCTACAGTGGAACAAACGATAAACCTCACCTTTACCTTTACCTTTACCTTTGATCCGAACTTTGCTGCTATTTTGGGTAGCAAAATCAACCAATCAGCGTGTCTGTCTACTTGATCCTATGTTAATGCAATCATACTAGGACCATGTTCGTACAGACTGTTCTTGTAACACGAACAATTGGAAGCGTTCACTATTTCATTAGGCGAAATGATTCCACAACGCAGATTTTTGCATGCCAAATTGGACCTTATGAAACACAAATTTAAAGAAAAATGCTTCAAAAACTCTGTTCAACACAATGAACGCGTACTAATTTGGTGTTTTGATGGTATATGTATTGTAGTAATACTGAAGGAATTTCTTTCAACCCACCGAATAGTTGACAGCCAAGACAGGGGATCATAGGCGCGCAGTTTCAATGTTGGTTGATTCGAACAGAGATCGTTCGTTCTGTGTCATGGAATAATCAAACTTTTCGGATGCAAGCAGATTCAAAGGCCCTTCGCGCTGCGCGCCGTCTCGACGCTTGGCTCGCTTGCTCCGCCAATGACAGTGAAGGCATGTCAAAAGGCTATGTGAGCCCTGGCACTATACACATGCACACGCATTGATAATGACAAATGCAGTAGGCCTACAGTGAAATGTGTAGGCCCTACATGGTACAGCCAACTTATGTGATTTATAAATATCAAATGTTTTAAAAAAATATTTGTGATATTTTTTGTATTGATCTATTTGTTGACTTTCTGGTGAAATATATGCTGTCCATAATATAATCAGGGCCGTAAAACAATGAAAAGTAGAGCCTTAATTGTAACACACTTAAAATATCAACAAATGTCAATAATCACATGTTACAAGAACTTAGTCTGCAGGCAGAGACTCTATTTTGAAATTTAGACCAATTTCCATGTTCTTAATTTTCAAAGTTTCAAATTGTGTTTTATTTCCTTACAAAAATTTCAGATGAAATGTTTATTTTGTACACACAATGCAGTTGTCAGGGTAATATATCTTCACAGAGAAACGCTAACAACTCCTTTCATTGATTTTTCCACCCAATATTCTATCGGTATAAACAGTAAGCATTTGTACAATACTGTACATAAGAATTTTGGTCATTTTCACTTGCACCTCCAGATCTACATTACTCATCTATCCATGCTCCATCACAACAGGAACATAATCATTAACCATCCATCACAAATAAAAAGTATCACATTTCTAACCCAACTGTTGACATAATGGTACTTTGACTGAGTTAATCCAATGTCAACAAACTCCTTTCTGCTCCAAATCATTTCAAATTAAGCACCTAGGGGGCTCCTAAAGTCTTCAAGGAAGTAGCTCATTGTTGAAATGTCAAGGGCTTTTGTAGGTTAAGAAATCAGCAGTGTAGTCTGCTTACCCAGAGCCTATTTTGTTGATGCGTAAGAAACGAAAAGGTGCACAGCACAAAAGCTGTGGAAAAAACAGGAGCATCAGTAAAGCAATTCAAGATCATAAGGTTTGTCTCTACTTGATTTCTCCAATTGCAACATACTGTGTATATCAGGGGAAAAAACACCAGGGGGCTCGGGGCGATTTTGCCCGCCGAAATGGCAAAAGAGCCCCCGAAATTTGCAAAAGAGCCCCATAAAGTGCCATAGGGCTCAATCAAAAGAGTATCTGATAATAAAGCACTGGAACAGGAAAAGTAGCCCTAGAAAAGAAAATTTTTAAATTTTTCCCTGCTGTATATACTAAAAATGAAACACGGTTCATCGATGCCGAGACCCAAAAGAAGCATTTGAGAGTGGTGCTGGAGAAACGCGCCTTTGCAATGAAAAGGCATGTGTTCATCATGATTTTGGGGATAGACTGCACTTCTTACAACAATGGTGGTGAAGCAAAAGCTTCAACTTTTTCATGTTGCAGAGAGGGATGGAGAAATCTGGAGAAAGCTATCATGTTAGAAAGGTCTACGAAGAAAAAAGAACAGAGGAAAGTAAAGATCAGATGACCAGGGATGGCAATTTAAATCAGTGGTGATTTAAATCATTGATTTTAATTGTGATGTAAATCATGATTTTTTTGAAAAAATCAGTGATTTAAATCAACAAAAAAGATAGAAAATCACGATTTAAATCGAGATTAAATCATGATTTAAATCAGCCCTTTCCAAAAAAAATCACAATTTTTTTTTCCAACCCAAGATGGATGATGGCATTGCTTTATAACTAATGTGTCAGTTACAAAGTTACTCAAATCTTAAATTAATGTTATCAGAATGGAGAGCCTTCACTATGGAGATCAGAAGTATCAGTGCCTCAAACTTGAGTTGACAACGACATTTAACAAATGAAGAAAAACATTCATTTATAGTAATCATTTTTGTAGTAAAATGCTCATTTTTTTAGAAAGATTCCTGATTGAACAATTTAAGTTCACTTCTATCATGTCTATGTTTCTACTGTAATCACATGCAGTCTCCCTTACATGAAGTGCCTGTTCCATCTCTCCCATTTCTAGAGAATCATTATTTTTATGCGAAGAGAACAAGGCCTGGCTGGAGTCCAGACCTAAGCGCT
>JZLH01S0523294.1:60676-76895 GCA_001188425.1 Eucidaris tribuloides
CAAATCATTACAAAAAATAGTTTATCATTGCACTCTTGTCAATATATCCAATAACAGGATATCAATGTTATCGGCAGCGCCGGTTTTCCAGTTTTACGGTTCCAGTTTTAAATGGATCCATTTTTAGGATAATATACTTGTTTTTTAATATGAACTTAGTTCTTTGGAATTTTTGCAAGCAACCAATGCATTTCAAGCCAAAATAGGATGCATTGGCGAATCAATCTTGACACACCTTGCTACAGTAGAAGTGTTTAGTCTTTATGTATCATCAAATGCATAAAGATTATTTTTGATATACAATGTTTGCTTTCAATATTTACAGTTTGAAAATCCACTGGTTGCTCAAAAAGAGCATTTTAAAAAAAGCAATTAAATTACCTTGTTAGAAATGGACAACACAACCATTAACAATAGTAACAAATGGATTGAAATACTGCTACATTGAAACTATTAGACGCCTATATATTTTGTAATTGTTTTCTATATTTTACCTTGCAGCAAGGATTTCAATCAAACTTAGAAATCATGGTAGTGTTTTGTTATAATTTAAGCAATTGGGATTTAGTACATTCAAGAACATTTGTTTTTTATTATAAGTTTAATTATTTAGCTGACTTAGTGCTGTGTATACGAAGATTGTTTTATGTTTTTGATACTTTCAATGCACGCATACTGATGTTCTACAGTGTTTTACTGCAACCCAAGTCCAAGGCTTCCACAGGCGGTCAAAACAGGCCTGACCTATTTCCCGCCCTCCAGGTTGCTCTTTAACATAGCTGCAATTAGGGTCAGGTGCTGACTGTGAGTTATTTATCCAGATGGCAAACATACTTGGAGAATTTTAATTTGATTGATTGATTTTGATCTCATTATTATAAATGCTTTCGGGTATTCGTGGGAATGTGTGTTACATGTACTGTACAATACTTGCGTTTACATTAAACATCTTTATATGGGATGAATAGCCTACATTTTGGGCTTGTGGAAGGGAAGGTTAAGCATCAGCTGCCGAAACCAGTTTCGGTGGAATCCCCTCACTAGTTTTTGTATTTCAAGTTGGATTTCAATATGTGACTGCAAACTTGCGAGACACGGTTTTTGTGCATATTACCAGATTTGTACCTCTCATATTTTACAGTGGTAAGTAATCTGAAACAGATTATGCATTTTCTACCTTGGGTCATGCAGCCAGGACTTGTTATCAATTGATATGGTTTTTGAATGATAAGAATGCCATAATTAAAGTTGGAATAAGCTACATAAAGATGCTGAGTGAGGATTTTGGGATACTGCATTGACTTACATGAATTTCTACACTTCGAATGTTACATGTTCATGTACACTGACAAGTACAGGACTATATGGTAATAATGACATGTTGTAGATATATACAGCCTGAGGTGTAGTTGTGCATCATGTAGTTGCGACGGGCGGTAGGTAGATTGAAAAAGAGTTCGCAGGTGACGCGGGGTCAACAGTTGCTTCTAAAACTTGGAGGGCGGCATGATGGCGTAGAATGCAGATGCAGTGTTGGAGACTTGTTGTGTGTTGTTCATCAGCGTGATTGCCATTTTTGGAATAGTGCGAGAAATTGTGGAGCTCATGTCTCCAGACGACATTTTGACAGCTTTTCTGTATCACTGTCGTGTGCGTGGGATTGGTTTAAAGGTTATATCAAGTACAAGTGGCCCTACTTACGTGAATTACTGATTTTGACAAAAATGATTAAGGACCATTTTTTTTGAATTATTTTGAGAATTAATAGCGACGGCGTAGAGAAAACAATGTATCATCGATGTTAAAGAATGTAGATGCAGCAATATTAGTATTACTTAGTGAAAAATTACTAGATTACATGTATATATCGTGCTGGTTTTTGAGACTCTGTGAACTAAATTGCAAAAACTTTATTAACAAGACAACGCTTGGTTTACTTGTTACTGCCAGAGTTTTTCTTCTTCTTTTTTCCATTGGTTAATGATTGTTATTAATGAATCAAACAGAGGCTTTCTATTAACAAAGAATTTCTCCTAGTTTAAAAAGTTTATGCAGGAGGACTGGCAGGCAATCAGGAAAATGTTTTAATTTGAGTTCTAAAATACTTGTTACATTTGGGTACCTAGTATTGCCACTGTAATGTTATGCTTCTGGAAGTTCTGGAAGCCAATTTCCATTAGAAGTTTTGGGTCTTCTCTAGCAGTATCCGGTTACCTTTAAGACATATACTGTAGTCTGCGTTATACTCCATACATCGGATCATCTACATCAGTTGACAAGGTATTGGAGTGGCAAATATCGGAGCTTCCAGAGATTTGAGAGTATTCACATTTCTTCAACGCCTCATTCTTGTCGTCGTGGTACAGCAATGTGAAATATGGTATTACAACTGTATTTGGAGTGGGCAGGGAATTATTATGACGTGTTTTGCGATGACGGTGGTGTTCAGAGATATGAGAACGTTTATAGAAGTTATGTGTGGTGACATCTGATGCACCTATAGGGGAAAGGGGGGCAATTTGAGCCATCTTTTTACATTTTTTAATATCTTCCTAATCAACTGTGGACATCTGACATACACACGGTAATAGTACAGGTAATGAGGAATAATACCATGTAGAAATACTGTATACATTTTCTCATTTTTGCATTATTATTGATGTTTAATAATACAACAAGGGCCCATTTTGCCCGATGAAAATGCGGTAAAATGCGCACCCTTTTCAAAACATGTGTAATTAATTAATCCTAGCTGTAACAACTATAATGGTTGTGTCCTCATAATTAGTCTCAAGTATAATAGTGATGCAAAAGCTTAATTTTCCCAAATAAATTAATTACCTCAATTAATTAAAGTAAGTTTTATGTCCAAGGGGCCCGTTTGCCCCTGAAATATGGGCGGTTAAATGGACATGTTTCGTCATTTTCTAGTTTCATTGTCATATTATCTGTTCTAATGCTTTTAATTACAATCATTTCACATATTTCGTAAGAAACATTTCTATAATGAAAAATCAGATTGTATTGGCAATTCTTACCAATTAATTATTCCAAAGTATTTGATTCCATATAATAGCAGAGGGGGCTCATTTACCCACGGGTACTATTCATACATTCACGTCCAGGCAAAAATCAAAATGATTCTCACTATAATTACTTTATAATGTGACATAGCTATGGCTAATATCACACATCCAGCAAAGGATTAAATAATCCAAGTAAGGGTAGATAGAGTGCTCATCTTTCTAAAGCGGGCAAAGCCACTTTCGAAATGACATTTACTAGTCCTATGTGTTTAACTGCTCCTCCTTGCCATGTTGCTATGGGATGTACATGTAGTTACACATTATACTGCAACTTGTAGCAGAGATAGTGGCTACATACCACACATGCAGTGCCAGTTTGGCTTGTATATTCGAGCAGTGAGCGAAAACTTTCAAAGGGCTCAATTACCCCGGGGCTCAAATTGCCCTTTCCCTATCTGTCTGAATACTATACAAGATACAAGTTCTGACTGCTTACTAGTATTTCTCATATTTTTATTTTTTGTTTGGAGGGGGGGGGGTACCCCCCACACTACAAATAACTAGATCTATTAAATAAATTCATTTAAGACATTATACTGTAATTGTCATCACATCATGAATCTTTAAGATGCAAATATAATTGAGAAAATTTTATTTCATTCGCACAGACACTCTGATTGAGATCAGCCTATTAATATCTCCCTTTCTCCTCTCCAGCCATGAACTTGTTACATGGCAATATTTTGATTTCAAAAATTTGTAACACACCATCACATGTACACATGTTATGACTCTGACTCGTATGGGTGGTTTAGGTACATGTAGCAGATGGCCTGTCCTGTGGCGTTTAATCGACCCGAATTGAATCGTCAAAGTTTGTTCTATGAGACTTGAGTTGAGAGGGAGACACTAGTGTATGGAATAGCCCCAGTGTGCTTTCTGACGAATGATCACGTTAGTTACAGTTATGGAGTAAAGTTTGAGTATGAGGGCTTAGCACACGTTTCGGTAGTCGATTAAATATTCCTGTGTCGCTGCTACCAATTAATGTGTTTGCAGAAAGGGTAGTCATTCAGCCGATACCATCAATTGGTTAGATTGTTTTTGAGTTTTTTCATAAGTTGCATATTGATAAAGTTTATGAAGGACGTAGTTTTTACTCAGCATGTTGATGGAAACTGTTGAATAGAAATCTTACACGAAAAAGTTATTTTTGACTTCTACAGTTCTAAAATTTTCCCAGTTAGACCTTTGGAGAATGTCATTTATTATTGAGTCCACACGTTTAGGGTTGACGATGTTTGTAGAAGTGTGGACACAGGTTGCTGCTGAAGTGATTTCTTACTGTCGTGCTACTCTGTGGTATTTTGCCAAAGTGGGTATGAGAAACTGGAGCTAGAAGTCGGAAAAGCAATTGCCCTGTTGACAGAGGTGTTTAGCGACAAGCACCCACCCCCCCCATTCGTCTGCAGGCACAGGATCTACTTTTGCACTAAAAACTACTGCACCTCCGTGACCAAGACTAATTATTATTGTCTCTTTCCAACTCCAAGGGTCTATGGCAGAGGTTAGTCTGCAGCACGATTGTCCGACCCTGCTTTGCGTTGCACGACGGACAAGGTTCTAGTTGCTCTGTAACCTACCCACACCCATCTCCTTGCGCTCTAGAGGTTTCTTCCTCCTCACTGAGTTGTCAAAACTTTTTCTGTAATTCAGTTGGGGAGCCTATAACATACTACCAAGGAATAAACTATACATTAAATTAGTTCTTGACAAATGATTTTGGTAATGGATTTTTGCGGACACCACCCCCCTCAAAAAAAGAAAGAAAAGAAGGAAATTAAATGAATAAATAGATCTTAAATTATGGACGGGCGGAAGCATGTTCAGTGTACGCGACAAGACTCATATATTCAAAGGAAATCAAACATATGGAAAGATTATACTTCGGAGAAGGGAAGTATTTCAATCTGGCTTTATGCAAGATGTGTAGTAAAAGTTTTAAGATGAGTTGAGATGAGTTCACATCTATGTTGTGTTTTTATTTTTCATCCACCTTTTAAAACAGCAAACGATAAGTTTTTGTTCATTGAAATGACTGTACCATGTCTGTTATCATTGTTAGTTTCTAAACAAAACTAGTCTGTCAGTCTTCAAACAAACTATGTCCCAGATAGCATGCTACCTTGGATTTAGTACTACTACTAGTCTGCAGTCTTTCTAAAACTGAAAGGGAAAGTTCACCCTGGGGTCAAGTTGGTTTTAATAAAAGCAGAAAAATAACAGAAACATATTACGAAGGTTTGACAAAAATCCATCAAAGAATAACGAGTTATGGAATTTTAAAGTTTTAAAGCCACTGGCTAACATTTACCACAGTTAAAAAAAATGTGAGCTACATAATCCTCCATGCTCAAAGTGTCTTTGATAAGGTCTAAAAATTAAGCCCTGAAAAAATTGTATTTCAAAATGATAGTGCTTTAAAAAAGTGAACATCTACAAGCATTCAAATTGACCGGATTCACCTGCCCATTTCCTCCCATAGACTTTACTGTGTGCAGATCTAGGCTATTTTATCATCCACCAGAGTAGAAATTGTTTATTCATGCATACCTTGCCATTGGCAACATAACTTTCCATTTCCAAACTTTTGTATTCTAGGGTATTTTATTTGTCCATTTGAACACTACTATTATGTAGTTCAGATATCACAGTTTGGCATTTTTTTTTTTAAATTGAAGCTCCACAATGTTAGCCTATCACTTTAAATTTGTGACATCACATGCGAGCAGCTCCCCATACGTGTATGTCATGTGATATAAATTCCATAAAGTGCTGTTTTCTCAGAAATTTGAAAATGATTTTACCTGTCCATTCAATATATTATCAGAAACGATACAGACTGCTATGAAAAAAAAAAAAACTCAATCATCATGAACCATTCAAAAATGGCAATTTATGGAATTTATATTTCATGACATATGGGGAGCTGCTCGCATGTGACGTCACAAAATTGAAACTTATAAACTTCATTACTCTGTTATTCTTTGGTGCATTTTTGCCAAACTTTCATTAATATGTTTCTCTCATTTTTGTGCTTTTATTTAAACCAACCTGACAGGGCGAACTTTGCCTTTAATTTCTTAAATATTGTGGAATGTACATCCATTGCATGCAGTTCTGAATGTGCTGTGATTTTAAACTGATGTAGAGGCATACAGTGTACATTGTATCAGTTATATTCTGTTGTCAATCTAATCAAGCCATAAATAGATTATTGAGATCAATTCACCCAAATAATCCTATTGTATTCATGAATAGGATTTACACAATTAACTTGCCAATTGTGTATTGTGTGTGATAGTATTATGTCAGGATTATCCTCTATACAATAGGAGTATCCTGTTAGGTTATTAGGTGAAATACAAGGTAAGCAGATTATACAATGTACATTGTAGCTTGGGATAGAATACATGGACACTACTAATTTGTGTATTTAACTGTTTATAATTGTTTGTACTGTGTGTGTGTGTGTGTGTGTGTGTGTGTGTGTGTGTGTGTGTGTGTGTGTGTGTGTGTGTTGTGTGTGTGTTTGTGTGGTGTGTTGTTGTGTGTGTGGTGTGTGGTGTGTGTGTGTTGTCGTGTGTGTTGTGGTGTGTGTGGTGTGTGTGTGTGTGTGTGTGTGGTTGTGTGTGTTGGTGTGTGGTGTGTGTGTGGTTGGGTGGTGGTGGGGTGGGTGGGTGGGTGTGGGGGCGTGGGTGGTGTGTGTGCGTGTGTTGTGTGTGTGTGTGTGTTGGGGTGGGTGGTTGGGTGGGTGTGGGTGTGTGGTGTGTGTGTGTGTGTGATGTGTGTGTGGCGTGGCGTGGGTGGGGTGTGGGTGTGTGTGTGTGTGTGGTAGGTGGGTGGGTGGTGGGTGGGTGTGGGTGTGGGTGTGGGTGGGTGCTGTACGCATCTCCCAAGAGGATGTACAAATATGATGGTCTATACGAGTACCAACTGGGACAACATGCAATTGAGAATGCCTGTTTGATTGGCTAGGTACTGACTATGAAATGGTTAGAAATTGTTGCTCTTACTGAATCATTTTGCATAGGGGTGTTGGAAAGTTTGGAAAGAAATATATATCATTGAATAAGTCCAGCGTTGTGTGCGGCAACTGTCAAGCTAAATCTCCATGATGGTCCCCTCTTGGAGGTTGAGATGCCATACGTTTGCAGTGATCTGTACAATGTGAGGCCTACTCCGATTGGGCGTGGTTGAAAGTATGTGTTTGGTTGTTGTGATCTGCAAATCATTTTTCTTTGTAGGCAAAATGCAGCTTAATAACATTCACAAATTTATTCATTCATTTATTTTCAACAGACAAACTATGATCATCTGGAAATCTGTACAGGCCTACATGCACATGTACACTGTACAAAAAAACAAAAACAAAACTGTAACTGTACTATAGGAGTGATACATGTACATGTACATGTACATGTAGGCCTACCTCCTCTGTTTAATACTTTATAGTGCTGTACATGTGGTATCACTCCCACATGTAGGTGTACATGTATGTGGGTACTATCACTCCTTGCGAAGATATGTACTGTATGTCAAATGGAATTTGCCCTCCTGCTTTGATATGCATCAATCATCCAGCATTGACATGTGAAGGGAAAACTGGGTGTTAATGAAACTATGATGGCTGATCTATCCATAGTTTCCGGGTTCCCATGGAAACGATACAAAATAAATTATGTGTAGGTTACTTGCCCTGCCCATGATAGAGAAAGGAAAATGCGGTGAACTGTGTTGAGCCTAGCCTTTTGACAAGGCCCTCTCGCTGTATTACAGGCGAGCGAAGTGAGCCCAGCTGAGCGTGCAGCGCGAGGGCCTTTTGAGATCTGATTCCAGTTCTTATGTTAGACCTTGTGACGTCGTGTGAGCACGGTTCTACAGTGGAACAAGACGATAAACCCTCACCTTTACCTTTACCTTTACCTTTGAATTACCGAACTTTGCTGCCCTATTTTGGGTAGCAAAAATCAACCAATCAGCGTGTCTGTCTACTTGATCCTATGTTGAATGCAATCATACTAGGACCATGTTCGTACAGACTGTTGCTGTAACACGAAACAATCTGGAAGCGTTCACTATTTCATTAGGCGAAATGATTCACAAACGCAGATTTTTGCATGCCAAATTGGACCTTATGAAACAAAATTTAAAGAAAAATGCTTCAAAAACTCTGTTCAAACAATGAACGTGTACTAATTTGGTGTTTTGATGGTATATGTATTGTAGTAATACTGAAGGAATTTCTTTCAACCCACCGAATAGTTGACAAGGCCAAGACAGGGGATCATAGCGCGCAGTTTCATTGGTTGATTCGAACAGAGATCGTTCGTTCCTGTGGTCATGAATAATAATCACTTTTCGGATGCCAAGCAGATCTCAAAAGGCCCTCGCGCTGTCGCGCTCGACTGGCTCGCTTCGCTCGCCCATAACAGTGAGAGGGCCATGTCAAAAGGCTATGTTGAGCCCTGCACTATACACATGCACACTGCATTGAATAATGACAAATGCAGTAGGCCTACAGTGAAATGTGTAGGCCCTACATGGTACACCAACTTATGTGATTTATAAATATCAAATGTTTTAAAAAAAATATTGTGAATTTTTCTTGTATTGATCTATTTGTTGACTTTCTGGTGAAATATATGCTGTCCATAATATAAGTCAGGGCCGTAAAAACACATGAAAAGTAGAGCCTTAATTGTAACACACTTAAATATCAAACAAATGTCAATAATCACATGTTACAAGAACTTAGTCTGCATGCAGAGACTCTATTTTGAAATTTAGACAAATTTCCATGTTCTTAATTTTTCAAAAGTGTCAGAAATTGTGTTTTATTTCCTTACAAAAATTTTCAGAATGAAATGTTTATTTTGTACACACAATGCAGTTGTCAGGGTAATATATCTTCACAGAGAAACGCTAACAATCTCCTTTCATTGATTTTTTCCCCAATATTCTATCGATAATAAACAGTAAGCATTTGTACAATACTGTACATAAGAATTTTGGTCCATTTTCACTTGCACCTCCAGATCTACATTACTCCATCTATCCATGCTCCATCACAAACAGGAACATAATCATTAACCATCCATCACAAATAAAAAGTATCACATTTCTAACCCCAACCTGTTGACATAATGGTACTTGACTGAGTTAATCCAATGTCAACAAACTTCCTTTCTGCTCCAAATCATTTCAAATTAAGCACCTAGGGGGCTCCTAAAGTCTTCAAGGAAGTAGCCCATTTGTTGAAATGTCAAGGGCTTTTGTAGGTTAAGAACACAGCAGGTGTAGTCTGGTTACCCAGACCCTATTTTGTTGATGCCGTAAGAAACGAAAAGGTGCACAGCACAAAAGCTGTGGAAGAAAACAGGAGCATCAGTAAAGCAATTCAAAGATCATAAGGTTTGTCTCTACTTTGATTTCTCCAATTGCAACATACTGTGTATATCAGGGGAAAAAATACACGGGGGCTCGGGGCGATTTTGCCCCCGAAATGGCAAAAGAGCCCCCGAAATTTGCAAAAGAGCCCCCATAAATTGCCATAGGGCTCAATTCAAAAGAGTATCTGATAATATAAGCACTGGAACAGGAAAAGTAGCCCTAGAAAAGAAAATTTTAATTTTTCCCTGCTGTATATACTAAAAATGAAACACGGTTCATCGATGCCGCAGACCAGAAAAGAAGCATTTGAGATGTGGTGCTGGAGAAAGCGGCTTTGCAATGAAAAGGCAATGTGTTCATCATGATTTTGGGGATAGACTGCACTCTTCAACATGGTGGTGAAGCAAAAGCTTCAACTTTTCTCATGTTGCAAGGAGGGATGGAGAAAATCTGGAGAAAGCTATCATGTTTAGAAAGGTCTACGAAGAAAAAAGGAACAGAGGAAAGTAAAGATCAGATGGACCAGGGATGGCAATTTAAATCAGTGGTGATTTAAATCATGATTTAAATTGTGATGTAAATCATGATTTTTTTGAAAAAAATCAGTGATTTAAATCAAAAAAATAAATTTATTGATTTAAATCACGATTTAAATCGAGATTTAAATCATGATTTAAATCACCCCTTTCCAAAAAAAAATCACAATTTTTTTTTCCAACCCAAAGATGGACTGATGGCATTGCTTTCATAACTAATGTGTCAGTATACCAAAGTTACTCAAAATCTTAAATTAATGTTATCAGAAATGGAGAGCCTTCACTATGGAGATCAGAAGTACTCAGTGCCTCAAACTTGAGTATGACAAACGACATTAACAATGAAGAAAAACATTCATTTATAGTAATCATTTTTGTAGTAAAATGCTCAATTTTTTTTTAGAAAGATTCCTGATTGAACAATTTAAGTTCACTTCTATCATGTCTATGTTTCTACTGTAATCACATGCAGTCTGCCCTTACATGAAGTGCCTGTTCCATCCTCCCCATTTCTAGAGAATCATTATTTTATTGCGAAGAGAACAAGGCCTGGCTGGCAGTCAGACTAGCCCAAATCTTTTGTGGAAGTCTTTCATTTATGCTTTATTAGGACAGGGTAGTAAGAGGTAGTATACTGTAATGCCCCTGTTATTAAGTGTTGTGTCAGATGATTCAATAATCATAACAGAATACATGTACATACATAGGGTTGGCGTAGTATGGCGTGTGTAGTCATTTTACTCGGCTCGGGCAAATGCCACATCATTAAAAGTGATCTAGATGATGTAATATTTGTACAAAGTTGAGGTCTATCATAAACCTCTGATAAAAATGTGAGATGACTTTAGGAAATTTCTTTCAGATATTTGCCAATTATAGAATTAGTCAATTTCCGAAATTTATCACCTACAGTGTACTCTCTATTGGCATTACAATTACAGTATGTGTACTGTATTCAAAGTTGAAATTGGCTATTTGTTTTCAGTTTTCTCATGGAAAATGTGAAGTTCTGCTTGAAATTTCATACAATTTTATGACATAAGAAATCTTTCTTTCTGCAGCATAATGCATCCCAACAAACACCTAGTTTTTGTAAGTACCTCTTCTCATGCACCAGGAAGTACTCATTGTCAAGTGAATATATTCAGTCAGACATTGCAACATTTCGAAGAGCTTTATTAGAAGAAGTAATCTTTATAGGTGTGAACAAATACTTTCAACTGCAGAATGATTACATGTGTTAGGACTGGCTGGTACTGCTTTGTTTGCATACCACTTTATGCCAGAAAAAATGGACAAATCCCACCTGGAACTACATGCCACAATCTTTTATGACATTGATGTACATGTATGTATTGAGACTTAAATCAAACATACTTGCAGGCCTCCATATCTTTAAATAAGTTTACAGTTACAATAGATTTTATTCACCGTTATTTGCATGTGGCAATGAAACTTACAAAAATGTGTGAATATTGTCTACGTCATACAGAGAAATGTATTGTGGAAGATCTACTTCATTGACAGGGAGGTCTAATGTATTTTACCGGGTGACTTTTTGTAGATTTGTTTTGCTATTGAATCTCTTTGGTCCTACGTGCAGAACGTGATGTATTTGCAAAAGCTCTGTTATATTTATTAAAGATACTGTGTGATGTACAAACATGCAATCAGTAGTACTAAAAAGCAGGCAATTTCAGTTTTGTTTGGCAACATAATGAATAAGGATTATTTGTTAAAAGGTGAGGAAATCAGAGAAAATAGATGATATGGCAACATTACTTAGGCCTACATATTTAATGCGAGGAAATCAGCAAAAATGAGAGGATATTACTGAGGATTATTGAACTAAATAGTGCAGGGGCCTAATTCAGGCTCGTGTTGCTAATGCAACATTTTGGAAGTATTTGTTGTAGACCTTGTATGGTAAGTGAAATTTATCAAGCAAGTATGCAAGTGTAAATGTAGGGGTCTCCACAAAGCTGTAATTTACACAGTAATAAAGTCTGTTTCATCAATTTACAAGAGCATTACTTTTAGATATTTGAATTTATGTTGTCCCAAGAAGAACATCAATTAAATGCCCAGGGTGAATTCCAATTTGCCAGAATATAAGCTGGCATACACATACTGATCCATACTTCATCTGACCCTGGTATTTCCCTATGTGCCACACCCTCTTTATCACAACAATAGCAGAGTAAACTTTTACACACTTTCACTTTTCTTGAGCATGGTGCAACTCATATACATGTAAAGACACTAGATAAATCGGTCAAATATTTATCCTGGGTCTTGACCATATCCATATTCTTTGGGGAAAGATTGAACATTTGGATGACATCTGAAGAACCTTCAAGCACTGTGACCTACATGTATGTACACAAGTTTATCATCCTGTTTCTCTCAGTATCTCCCAGGACAGCTATTTGTTGACCTCAGCTGACCTTGTGACCCCAAGTGTCTGACCCTTGTGTTGATGAAGCCTCTCTCATGTCTGGTGTGGGATGCATGCATTCCTGGGAACTCCACCAGTCCACTTTCCCACAGTTCTGGGGGCTCCTTCTGGCTGGTCAGGTGCAACTTGGGGGGGGGGGGCAACTTTTGGGGGAGTTGGGGGGAGGGGAAGGTAAAGGAAACTGAATTGTATAATTAATAACAATGTACTTTGTTTGACAGCATCATATAACAATACTTCCATTTCACGATTGCTCACGTAGGGCATACATGTAAGCTGAGATTCTATTTGAATCATTTTAATTTGATAAGATTTGTTTGTGTCGCATCAAAACAACAAATGAAGCACAAAGTTTAGATTGTGATTTATATCTACTGCAACTGAAGTTATGGAAGGGGGATGGAAAATGGTAAATGCTATTGTTTTGATGTACAGCATGTATACACCCTGCATCATTAATCTTTTTGATATGTGTAGCTTTTAAAGAACAAGATCACAATAAAATGCATCAACAAGATGTGAATTACAGAGTGTGATTTTAATTCGATACAACCAGCAAAAAGGAAAAGGTTGGGGGGCTAGTATTGCAAGATGAAAGTGCAAACTGGCAGTGTTATGACACGTACGGCGACATCATTCATTGATGGCATAAACCCAAGATGGATACCCAGACTATAAAAGCCTGTACTGTGGCCAGAAGACGTTGATTAATCCTGGCGATCGTGATGCTCGACTGGAAATTATTCCCAGTCGGGGCCAGACAAGCGTTCATTTACAACTGGGGCACCGAGATGGGGTGTGACCGACATGAAATCTACGATGTAGTATTCTACCTGTATCAATTAGAATTCACTGGTCTGACTGGTCATCATTTTGTATTAGATGTATTGTGTCTGTGTCTGTGTCTGTGTACTGTTTGTGTGATCATGAGTATACTTCCAATCAAATATGTTAACCCCTTTAGTCCCAGTAGCAAAGATTGATGTATTGTTATCTAGGTGTTCTGGAACAAGTAGGCCTAAGGGATTTACAAGATTTTCATTGCAGAGTGGTACATGGCGTCTGTCCAATTATTATTGCATATACAGTGCATGTCTTGACAAACATTATACAAATGGACACTGAAGGGAAATGGTGAAAGTGTTCTGATATTGATTAACCATTTGAATCTTAAAAAAAATAATTTCAAACAGACCTTCCAGCACATACATGTACATTTACTGATGAAACATTCATGTACTGAACACGCAACATGGAGTCATGGACTAACATTGAGAGCCTGCAGGTTTCAGAATAATTGGTGTGGCTGTACGTACATGACCTGTATTTGTGCAACATGCATTTCAACAGCTGTTGTGTTTTCTTGCCAGGAGTGGCTGAGTGATCCAAAATTGTCTTGAATTTCGCGAAATTTGCAACTGTGAAAACAAGGTGGCTACATTCCAACCAAGGAGCTTCTTGTTCCAACCCTGGGCTGATGCTAGATTGCATTTAGTGTCAAATTTTTGTGTCTTCTTCATCATAATGCTTCTCACAAGTTGCCCGGCTTACTTTCAGCGTAGATCATTTCAACAGATACAGTAAATATATTTGTACATATCGATATGTGAGCAATTCGTGTCCTTTCATGATAAAGCTGGCAATTTCACTCAGCACTCTGAGTGTTGTAACAGTAGAACCAAGGAGCTCCTTGGTAGAACACATGAAACAAATCAACACATACTGTAGGAGTAGCCCACATGTACATGTACATGAAAAGTATGCTCATAGTCATAGTCTAAAAGAAATAATAGAAAATCTGCCAGCACAGTCAAAAAAATACAAACAGGTGAGCGAATCAGCTACTTCTAGAGATCAGCATTACATACTAATACCCTGCTTTAGGAACATTGGGTACATCATGTATCTCACTTTAAGGAGAGGTCAAGGGGAGGGAGTACCTTTAACCTTTGACATGAGGGAGGGTGTGGATTCAGGGAAAACAAAGTGCATCCTGACTCCTTGACTAATATTCAGTCATTCTCCAGATAATATCTAAACGCCAATGTTACAGTTCTTATTCTTCTAAATTATTAAAATTCGAAAAAAAAAAATCTGGTTATTGGAAAGTGCCTCGATGTATGTGAAATAGTATGTAAATGTATGTTAGGACCCCTGTTCACATGTTTTATCCCCTCAGTTCCAGAGAAATTATGTTACAGTATTTCAAGTTTCGTGTATTTCAGTGGTTAGAGCCATAAAGGTTTAACCATTGTCAGCAGACCTTCATACATGTGCTTGTAGCTGAAGTGCTGATCCTTCTAAACCTTGTGAAATCCTATATTTTTCTTCACAACAATAGATAAATAATCAAAATGGGAGTTTCTCCCCATCTCTCTCTTTTCCCACCATCTTTAGCTGCATTTAATTCTTGGCCTCACCGTAAGGCCATGGTCAGTGGGTTTATGGCTGATGCTGTTTATGTTGGAAGCGACCCTGCTATCAATATGTTTGTTTGGCGAAGGGCAATAGTTTACATATTGCCCCACCAAATAGAAACACATGGAGGGATCGATCATTGAAACAAGGGGAGGAGGAAGGAAAGTGGTGGTTTGTTCGCTAACAATTGAATTCCGTCTAACATCCTCCATTGTGGAAGTTGGTCAAGTGATTGTATTTGAATTTCATTATGGACTGCAGATAAGTGAGAGATAGAGAGAGGAAATATCCTGCAAATATTTAGACTATGTGTCATTATCATAGTGGTCCTGGAATTTTGGAATATTAACTCTTGACCTGTCACTGGTGCAATTTTGCACCCCAAATATTCCCCTTTTAAAGGCCCACTGTCATGACAGAATGAGAAAGACTCCTTCTTTCAAATAAAATCATAGAAAGGGAGCACTACTGATTCCCATAATGCAATGGAAACAGCCATGACAGTGTGGAGAAAAGACAACATTTGTTTTCCTCCCACAATCTGTACACTAAGGCACTGCAACGGTCCATGTTTGTGAATATGTGCCTGTTTTCCAGGACTATTTGACATCCTCTCTGAGTCTCTGTGGTTGAGTTGACCCTTGACAGTGGGCCTTTAATACTTGATTTACAAATAAACTAGAGCAATTCGGCTGCGCGCAGCCGATGGGGTATGCCTCCGCACCCCGTCCAATTACAAACTTAAAATGTACGGGGCATCGTAACCTTTGACCGTTCAACTCTGAAAATTCATTTATGCCCCATAATACATACTTCACCCAAATTACATCAATATCCGATAAGCTGTTCTCATATTATCGTGGTAAAGACACAAAGTATGGAGCCTTGTGACCTTCGACCTTTGACCTTTCAGGTCCAAAATCTAATCAGTTTATTGGTGCCTTATAATACATACTTCACCCAAGTTACATGACAATCCGAAAAGCTGCTCTCAACTTATAGCAGGAACGAGCCCAAATCAGACATATTTTAGGCCCTGTGACCTTTGACCTTTTAACTCCAAAATCTAATCAGTTCATTGGTGGCTCATAATACATACTTCACCCAAGTTACACGACAATCCGACTTGCCGCTCTCAAGTTATCGCGGTAACGAGCCCAAATCAGACATATTTAAGGCCCGGTGACCTTTGACCTTTGACCTTTCAGCTCCAAAATCTAATCAGTTCATTGGTGGCTCATAGTACATACTTGGTCCTCGTTACATCAAAATCCGATCGGGGGTTCTCAAGTTATCGCGGTAACGAGATCCGGTAACGGACGGACGGA
>JZLH01S0523294.1:76920-100494 GCA_001188425.1 Eucidaris tribuloides
GCCCCCCAAAGATAATCCAATTGTCAAATAAAGCTGGCAATCTACACATATGATCCTACTTCATCTACCTGTATTTCCCTCAGCTGCCACACCCTCTCTTATTCACAACAATAGCAGAGTTAAACTTTTACACACTTTCACTTTTCTTGCAGCGGTGCAACTCATAGTACATGTAAAGCGACACTTAATAAATCGTCAATCATATTTATCCTGGTCTGACCATATCCATACTTCTTTGGGGAAAGATTGAACATTTGATGACATCTGAAGAACCTCAACACGTGATCCTACATGTATTAAACAAGTTTATCATTCCTGTTCTCTCAGTATCTCCCAGCACAGCTATTTTGTACTCTCAGCTGACCTTGTGACCCCAAGTTCGACACTTGTGTTGATGAACTGGCCTCTCTCATGTCTTGTGTGGATGCCATTGCATCCTGGAACCACCATCCACTTTCCCACAGTTCTGGGCGGTTCCTTCCTCTGGCTGGGTATGGTGCAACTTGGGGGGAGGGTCGGGGGGCAACTTTGGGGCAGTCGGGGGGCGGAAGTAAGAGGAACTGAAGTATAATTAATAACAATGCACTTTGTTTGACGATCATATAACAATCTTCCATTCCACGTATTGCTCCACGAAAGCGGCATATCATAAGCGAGAGATTCATTGAATCCATTTTAATTGATAAATTTGTTGTTCGCATCAAAAACAACAAATGAACACAAAGTTAGATTGTGATTTAATCTACCTGCACACTAAGTTATGGAAGGGGGAGGGAAAAAGGTAAATGTATTGTTTTGATGTACACAATTATGACCACCCTGCAATCATAATCTTTTTTGATAAATGTGTAGCTTAAAGAACAAGATCACAATAAAATGCATCACAATGTGAATTAACAGAGTGTGATTTTAATTCGACTACATACCAGCAAAAAAGGAAAAGTTGGGCTAGTATTGCAAGGAAAAGTGCAAACTGGCAGTGTAGACACTACCGACACATTCATGATTGGCCATAACCCAAGGATGGATACCCCAGACTATAAAGCCTGTACGTGCCAGAAACGCTGAATTAATCCTGGCATCGCTGATGCTCGACTGAAATATTCCCAGTCGAGGGCCAGACAAGCGTATCATATACAACTGGGGCACCGAGATGGGTGGACCCTGACATGAAATCTACGATGTGTATTCTACCTGATCAATTTAGAATCACGTGGTCGACTGGTCATCATTTTGTATTAGATGTATTGTGTCTGTTCTGGTGCTGTGTACTTGTTTGTGTGATCATGAGTATATTCCAATCAAATTATGATTAACCCTGTTAGTCGCCAGTAGCAAAGATGATGTATTTTATCTACTGGTTCTGGAACACATAGGCCTAAGGGATTTACAAGATTTCATTGCAGAGGGTTACATGGCGCTTGCCAATTAATTTATTGCATATTACAGTGCATTCTTGAAACATTATACAAATGGACACTGAAGGGAAATGTGTGAAGTTTCTGATACTGATTAAACCATTGAATCTTAAAAAAAAATTCAAACAGACCTTCCAGCACTACATGTACATTACTGAATGAAACATTCATAGTACTGAACACGAACATGAGTCATGGGACTAACATGAGAGCCTTGCAGTTTCAGAAGAATGGTTGCTGTACGTACAGACCTGTATTTGTTGCAACATGCATTATCAACAGCGTTGTGTTTTCTGCCAGGAGTGGCTGAGTGATCCAAAATTGTCTATAATTTCGGCGAAATTGCAATGTTGAAAACAAGGTGGCTTACATTCCAACCAGAGAGCTACATGTTCCAACCTCGCTGATGCTAGATTGCATTAGTGTCAAATTTTTGTGTCTTCTTCATCATAATTGCTTCTCACAAGTTGCCCGCTTAACTCAGCGTAGATCATTTCAAACAATACAGTAAATATATTACATATCGATCGATGAGCAATTCTTCCTTTCATGATAAAGGCGCAATTTCACTCAGCATCTGAGGTTGTAACAGTAGAACCAAGGAGCTCCTTGTAGCAACACGATGAAAACAAGATCCAACACATACTGTAGGAAGCCCACATGGACCATGTTACATCAAAGTATGCTCATAGTCATTAGTCTAAAAGAAATAATAGAAATACTGCAGCACAGTCAAAAAATTACAAGACAGGTGAGCCGAATCAGCTACTTCTAGACGATCACATTACATACTAATACCACTGCTTTAGAACATATGCGTAGTCATCATCGTACTCTCACTTTAAGAGAGGTCAAGGGGAGGGAGTACCTATTTAAACCTTTGACATGAGGAGCGGTGCTGGATTCAGGGAAAACAAAGTGCATTCCTGACTCCTGACCTAATATTCAGTCCATTCATCACAGATAATATCTAAACGCCAATGCTTACAGTTCTTATCTTCTAAATTATTAAAATTCGAAAAAAAAATCCTGGTTAATTGAAAGTGCCTCGATGTATTGTGAAATAGTATGTAAATGATGTTGTACCCTGTTCACCATGTTTATCCCCTCAGTTCCAGAGAAATTATTACAGTATCAAGTTTCGTGTATTTCAGTTAGAGCCATAAGTTACCATTGTCCACAGACATTCATACATTGTTGTTACGCTGAAGGCCTGCATTCTTCTAAAACCTTGTGAAACTCCTATATTTTTTCTTCCACAACAATAGATAAAATAATCAAAAATGGCGAGTTACTCCCCATCTCTCTCTTTTCCCACCATCTTAAGCTGCATTTAATTCTGGCCTCACCCGAAGCCAATGGTCAGTGGTTATGGCTATCTGTTTATGTTGGAACGACCTGCCATCAATATGTTTGTTTGGCCGAAGCCGCAAATAGTTTACGATATTGCCCACCAAATAGAACCACATGGAGGAATCGATCATAAACAAGGGAGGAGAAGAGAGGGTGTTTGTCGTCCTAACAATTGAATTCCGTCTACATCCTCCACTGTGGAAGTTGGTCAATGATTGTATTTGAATTTCAATTATGACTGCAAGATAATGAGAGATAGAGAGAGAAATTATCCTGGCCAAATATTTAGAACTATTGTCATTATTCATAGTCTCTGAATTTTGAATAAACTCTTGACCTGTCACGGTGCAATTTTGCCACCCAAATATTCCCCTTTAAAGCCCACTGTCATGTAAGAATAGAAAGACTCTCCTTCTTCAAATAAAATCAAAAAGGGAGCCACTACTGATTCCCATAATGCAATGCGAAACAGCCCATGACAGCTGTGGCAGAAACGCAACATTTGCGTTTTCCTCCCACAATCTGTACACTAAGTGCATCTGCAACGTCCCATGTTTGTGAATATGTGCCTGCTTTTCCAGAGGACTATTTGACATCCTCTCTGGAGTCTCTTGGTATGAGTTGACCTTGACAGTGCGGCCTTTAATAGCTTGATTTCACAAATAAAACTAGAGCATTCGGTCCGCCGCAGCCGCATGGGTATCCTCGCCACCCCCGGTCCAATTAGCTTAAAACTTAAAATTACGTGGCATCGTAACCTTGACCAGTTCAAACTCTGAAAATTCATTTATGCCCCATAATACATACTTTCACTCCAAATTACAATCAATATCCGATAAGCTGGTTCTCATATTATCGTGGTAAAAGACCTCAAAGTAGGAGCCTGTGACATTCGTACCTTCTGACCTTTCAACCCAATAATCTAATCCATCATGGTGCTTCTTAATACATACTTCACCTAGTACATGACAATTCAACTAGCCTTGCTCAAGTTATGCTAGGTAACGAGCCCAAACAAGACATATTTTAGGGCCCCGGTGACCTTGACCTTGACCTGTTCAGCTCCAAAATCTAATCAGTTCAATTGGTGCCTACATAATAACATACTTCACCCCAAGTTACATGAAATCCAACTGCCTTCGTCTAATTAAATGCGGCAACGAGCCCAAATCAATTATATTTTAGGCGGTGACTTTGACCTTGACCTTCAGGTCTCAAAATCTAATCATTTATTGGGCGGGCTTAATAATACATATCACCCAATTACATGACAATCCGAGAAAGCGCTCTCAACTTATAGCAGACACGAGCCCAATCAACCATATTTTAGCCTGTGACCTTTTTCCTCTTTAACTGCCAAAATCTAACCATTCCATTGGTGGCTCATAATACATACTTCACCCAGTTACATGAAAATTCAAAACCGCCGTTCTCAAGTTCGTAACGAGTCCCCAACAGACATCAATTATAGGCCCGGGAACTTTGACCTCTGACCTTTCAGTCCAAAAATCTATTACAGTTTATGGTGCCATCTATAAACACTACTCACTTAATTACATACAACCGCAGCTCGCTTCAAGTTATCGCGGTAACGAGCCCAGAATGAGACAATATTTAGCCCGCTTTACCTTTGAGCCTTTTGACCTTTGAAACTCACAAAATCTAATCAGTCAATTGGTGGCTCATAATACATACTTCCACCCAAGTTACGATGGAAAATCAATTTGGCCGTCTCAAGTTATCTCGGCGGGAGGGTAACGAGCCACAATCAACATATTTTTAGCCCGGTGACCTTTGACCTTTGGACTTTCAGCTCCAAAATCTAATCAGTCTTAATCTGAGTGCCTCATAATACATCTTCACCCAAATACCACACAATCGCCGACTTGCCGCTCTCGAGTTTATCGGTAACGACCCAATCAGACAAATTTAAGGCCCGGTGACCTTCCCTTTGACCTTTCAGCTCCAAAATCTAATCAGTTCATTGGTGCTCATAGTAATACTTGGCCTCGTTACATCAAAATCCCATCGGGTTCTCAAGTTATCGCGGTAACGAGATCCGGTAACGGACGCGACGGACGGAAGACGGACGGACGCCACAGGACGCACGACGGACAACCCGAAAACATATCGTCCGCAACTTCGTGCGGAGGCATAAAAATATGCAGTAATTTGATTTTACTACACTTTCATACTGCCGAGACGCGGAGAGGGATGCTACACACTGCGCTCAAAATTGCCGACTGGCATGCACAAGCTCTTTCATTTTTGAACATGGTTCTCATGACGATAACTTGACCATTCAGTTTTATCATTCAAACTTCATATAATTTAGGATCCATACAGGACAGCAATTTCAGCAAAGGTCAAAATTAAATTCATGATTGATAAATTTTAGATTAAATTCATGTGAGGACATACTGTACATGTATGAACTTCATTTTATTTTCAATACAGCATACCATTAGAGATTGATAAATTAATTTCCCGTTGAGATGTTAAATAATTATCAGCGATGCCAGTTTTCAGGCAAAAGCCTGAATTCAGGCCCTGGCAGTTTATTTTCAGGCCATATTTTCAGGGTTTTTTATGTACAAAATAGCCTATTGTAGGCAAATTTCAGGCCCTCACATAAATTTTAACCGCCATCCTTGAATTATACAAACTAGGAAAGTCAGGTCAAAGGTCAAATAACCTTTGATTGAAATTGATGGAAATAGCCAACATGTAGGCCTAAACAGTTGGGTGCATAATATGTATGTTGAAGCAGAGTGCCATGCCTCTGAATGGTACAAAATTAATTTCTTTCGTGTGACATAATGTTATCAATACTTGGCTTTATAAGCACTCGTGAATAAAAGCTTTGACGGAGTTAAATGCACTATGTATAGACTAAAAGGGTCTTAAACATGTGTGCTGGTACTGCAGTAGTAATAATTTGCAGAAAACTGCAATATGTGATGTGCATAAATGTATGTTGCAACTTGCAAGTTGTTATTGTTGAAAATGAATTCTTTATAATTTGCCTTACAGTACCAAATAAATACCAGCAGAAATTACATACTGTACTGTATATGTTGTGAGCACCAACAGATCTAGGTAATTGGGCATTAATTGCATGAAGGTTCAGTACTCATGCAGTGCAAATTGAATGTTGTATGCATATTCTAAGGTAGAATGTTTGATACATGTATGTGCAAAGGTGAGGAAAAGTTTCTTTTTAGGTGGAAAGCCTTGGGTACTATATTCCTGTATTTTCACGGGCAACTTGAGACTGTTTAAAGGCAACTTTCCTCATTTTCATAGATGAGGACATTATGTAGATTTGCATTTAGATGGGAGGGAAAGGGGGCATCAGTTTATATTTTAAACAGATGAATGAGTAAATCTTGTCACCTCAAATGGAATGGAGAACAATGAATGAAATGAACAATTACATGTACATGTATAATCAAAATATTTATAATATTAAACTTTAAGTCAAGTACAGTGTAGTCTTGTCATAAAGAAGTCCTTAGGACCCATGGAAATTGTTTCTTTATAATGAATTTCTTTATATGGGCAATTCCAGCGTTACGGACATTACATTCTCAGAGAATTTTTGCAACTTCAAAAGGTCATTAGGATAACACAACCTTTTTATTATGAACTCATAAATGGAATCACACACATATGGCCCTAAATTATATACAGTTGAAAGTTTCCATCCTTTTCATCACTTCGTGTGGTAGTTACTGGACAAAATGTGTGCCGTTACGGACATACATTTTTTGGACACACTTTTTGCATGCCTGTATGTTCATTGAAAAGTCTGTGAGTTTAATGCACACAGTTAACTGCACCAATTTACTAATAAATTGAAAGGTAAGGAAGTGCTAAATAAGAATAAAATTAAATTTAGTGAAACAGATGAATCATGTTCCCTCTACAGCCATATATGTGGCGTTACGGACATTACATTTTGAGCGTTACGGGACATTACAGATTTGTCCACTTTCATAAAGTGGAGGGTCACATGATAGTATTAATATTTTTGGTTCTTTTCAGTTTGATATGATACTCCATAGACATTTAAAAATGTTGCCATAGCAATTTTCATGATATCTTTTATTTTGAAGTTGCCAATTTGAGGAGTATTGGGGGGTATACCCCATACTTTATTAGTTTGTTGACTTTTTTTTCATAGTAAATCTAAAAGGCTAAATTTATTGTCTGCAGTGGATCGGTGATCTGTAAATAACATGTAAATCAGCCTTTTGACTTTTGTAATTGATGATCAAATGCCTTAATCATAAAAAATGTGTCATTACAGAAGCGTTACGGACATTACACTTTTCATTCATATCAGCTAGGACATCCAACCCATGACTAGGCATAACCATATGCTAATAATCTGCTTTTATTCTATTAAAACAAATGCATAATAGTTCAACAAAAGTTCAATATGTCTTTTTACACAATAAAGGATGTGCTTTTCGGTGTTTTCCAGACGTACATTTATGTCAAGTGTCAGAAAGGTCACTTTAGAGGATATTATCAATTTCTGCTTCCATATCAGCTTGGAAACAAAAAGGTTCCTGTTGTCCATTGCGGGAGAGGGTAGCAAATAACTCTTCCTTTCTTTGCTGTTGTTGTGTACACAAAGAAATTCATGCATCCTGGTCTTTTCAGACATTTCATACTGCATCCATCAGAATGAATTCCTTCTTGATCGACAAAGTACTTGGCAGATTGTTTTGTCTTAACCCTATATTAACTGGAGGGGTCAATTCCCTGACGAATTTCGCGACCATGCCGCCGGCAAAATTTTATTCACTGCCGTCGCTCACTGACTTTTTACTTTCAAAGTCTTGCGCATCTTTTGAGACCGTTTTCGCGAAAATCGGACATACGCTTACGACGCTGCGCGACTTTTTATACATGCATGTAAACCCAAAATTGCTAAAACGTGATTTTGTATACAAAATCAATGGAAATTGGTTTTCAGCCATAAATCATAAATGTATGATTATTTTTGCTTTTACGTGGTTGAAATGAATTGATTTTTGTGCTGTTTATAAGTTGCAAAAGTGTCGCCCAACAAATTTCCATCGAAAAAACAATTAGAAAACAAAGGTCAAAACAAAGAATACACAGAAATTCACAAACAATAAAATACATAAGAAATTCTAATTGTCCGATTCAGCAAATGTTTGTCTGTAGATAATTGTTTAGAAAGTCCAAATGAATATTTTCCACAAAAAATAGCATTCTACTAGCTGTTTTTTAGTGAGTTATAGGCGCGAAAACAAAATTCCATACACTTATTTGCATAATTAATTACTTAAAAAATAGAAAAATATTTTTTGGAAAATTTTACTATACAGTCGTGTAGTTTACCATCCGGCTCTATGCGACGCAAATTTTCGCGGCGATCGCAGCCGGATCGCGGCCGAGATCTGAGGGGGGGTCAATTGAACCCCCCCCCTGGCCCAGTAAAAACCTGAGTCTGAAATGCCCAGTTAAATAGGGTTAATATCCTATCGATGAAAAAGGACCCATTGGAACTATAAAAGCACGAGTTGGTTGTTCCTCTCCCTCATCCTCGGTGCAGTGGTGGTCACTGTTTCTCGCAGAATCACTGAAAACGACATACACTTGCTCAGCTTGATAAGGCAGTGCGCTGTGTTTGCAGCCATCTAAAACGATCAGGAGGCATGGGGAGTAAGTATCAAGTAACCATGACAATCGGCTGGTAGCAGGATTAGTCCAAATCCAAAGTGAAAATAGTGCATTGTTATAAAAGTAATCGTGCCTACATAATGTGTAATATAAGTTACAAGGTATCTACTATGACAGATAGTCGCACCGTCAAGACAATCAGGGCTACGTTTACAGTTGAATCCAAGTATTTGTATCTGTAATATAGCAGCTACACATTCGTGATAAAGTACAAAATTGTAATGAGTCCCGTAACGCCCGCCTTGGTCTTGGTAAATGTCCCGTAACGCTTTTTTTTCCGCGATGAACGATGCAAGCTTCTCAAAAGATCTGGATATGGTTGTCGTGATGATCACATTTTAGCTTGCATATTGAATTAACAAATTTGGACCAAAACAATAGTGTACTGTAAAAAACTTTTATATCGAAAACGTTACGGACATTACACTTCCAAGCGAGAGGGAAATCAGAAAATTGAAAATAGCCATTTTTCAGAAAAGATTTATTCGTCATTGCGGTAATGGCTGGCGCTGGTCACGTGGCTGTAAAAATGATCGCTCAGCTTTATTTTGTGGCAAAGAAATAATTTCCCTGGAAAGTCAATTTATAGTGAAAATTTTTCAATTACAAGAAAAACTGCAAAACACACTGAATTTATGGCAATGTCTTTTACAGTAATCACTTTTATTTCAAATAGCTCAAAAATGATCTTTTCCGACTTGCAGCCGCATTTTTTTCATGCAGGTCATGTTGATGTGACCTTCCTGAATACTTCCAGGGTACAAACAAAGTTTGTCCTTGATTTTCATTTTTTCCACTCCACCTTGGGTAAACATTTTCCCGTGAATTCCCATATCAGGATTGCAGAAACAATAGAATACAAAGGAAATCCAAGATACATGTATGAGACTAGAGATTTTACTTCTTTTTAATGAAATTTTGTTCTTTCATTGTTTATGAGAGTGCACTGTACCCAAATAATCCATGTTTTTGGAGTTTATTGTGCAGACAGAGAACAAATATTTATTTAAAGATCATGCACACTCTAAAGTCTAATATGGACCACCCGTTTGGCTTGCTTTCATTAGCAGAGGAGCACCTGATCATTAACCATGTAAGCTGTGCAGCTGGAAAAACCATGGAACATACATCTATTTTATGTCCTACATGTATGTTCTTGAATCATGACTGATATTGAACACTGACCTCCATAGCTTCATGTAAAAACAGCATGGTGCATGTGTCTAGACAAGGAGGGTAGAGGAAATTGTTGACACAAATTCATGCTGTGTTTATTGATGTGTTTGGAATACTGGATGTCTGGATGCTGGACCTACATGTACCTCAGGAGAACCGGGTCCCCTTACAGAAATTTAGGTGTGCTGCCAGCTAGCGACTAGTTGACAAGTATTTTGTTGCTACCTCGCAAACTATACTTACTCGCTATTGCTAATAACTTGCTTACAATTTTTTGGTGTGATCCTGTTGCATACTTGTGAGGAAAATTGGTCATGCTTGCAGGCTTGCAAGTTACATGTATAAACAAAAATGTCTTCTGCAAGCTTGCAGGCATATGGGATTGCTTGCCTGCAAGCTTCCAAACTTGCAGGATTGCTTGCTAGCACACGTGAAAGCTGGTAGGTACATGTAGCCAGGTACTGGACACTAGTGTTGCACGACTTTAGCATTTTAGAGAGTCGACTAGTCGCCCACCAATAGTCGCGACTCCGACTATTAGTCGACTATCGGTGTTCAACGTCTTAGTGTGTTCAAGATTGGTGGTGTGGGGTGCATGGGTGTCGCAGTCGGAGTCGCAGTGAGTGCAACGTATATACGGCAACACATGTATGATAGCATTGCACGATT
The DNA here is from genome assembly GCA_001188425.1 of Eucidaris tribuloides. NCBI lineage: Eukaryota > Metazoa > Echinodermata > Echinoidea > Cidaroida > Cidaridae > Eucidaris > Eucidaris tribuloides. Next base: position 87,258 of record JZLH01S0523294.1, read on the forward strand.
ATAGGCTGATCCAAGTACATTTTGGCAGTTCTGTTTGATGATAGATTAGGGCCGTTTAACAATGAAAAACGTAAAGGAAAAGAGTCAAAAGATCAAGCAGCCGTACACATACAAAATGCCATCATCTGCCATGACACAATGATTGGTAGTTCTGTTCAATTTTTACGTCTTTTGACTCAGTTTTTAATACAAATTATTAAACGTGATAAAAAGTCGACTATTGCGCTCCGATAGTCGTAGTCGCGACTCCGTGTAGGCAGTCGCGACTACGACTTTTTGCGACTTAGTCGTGCAACACTACTAGACACCTGCAAGCTTGCACACACCAATTCTTGATTTTTTAGTGGATGAACATTCCCTACTTTATTTTGCAAACTGCATGCTGGCTGCAAGCTAGTCACAAGCTACATGTACATGTAACCCCTAGCTTGCGCGCTCACTCGCTGGAAGCTAGCGACTCACTAAACCTTCAGCAGCAAATTTTTGTACATGTATGTTCAGAGATCTATCAGCTGATGTAGCAGCAGCCCCCCACATTTCCCCCCAGATTCCTCCTTTGTTGGCATGATGACCTGTCATTATTATCATTATCATTTATTGGATAAATCAAAGAGGATACAAGACAGTACATAAATGATGAACAAACAAGATAGTGTACCAAATAACTGAATGTCTAACCTCCCTTAGGAAGGCTAAAGTGGGGCAAACCCTTCAGACAAATGCCTTTTCCAAACTGTGTGGGAAGTATTGCTTAAGATTCATGAAATAAGTGGATGTATTATTTCCCAGAGGAAATGTCTGTTAGCTAGACAGGAAATACACATGGCCAGGAGGAGGAAGGAATGCCAGGGACATGGAAGTATTTCATTGTGTGGATTAAAAATAACCCTCATGCTTGTAAAAAAAAATAAGACGAGAAAGATAGAAAAGGGATGATGTGTACTTGACCTCGATATAATGATGCAATTATGTGGCAATATGAAAACACTTGGTTGTGATTCATGTGTGATGAAATTGACTTTGTTTATTTAGAACATATTAAAATTGAGTTCTGATGGAACATCAGTAAGGTTAACATTGCTGTAGAATTTATCTTGGTTAATATCATGCCATCCATCCATTTTTTTTTATTCTCTTTTACCCAACCAAATTGATTGATTCAGTTTTAATTCATTTATGGAATTTAATGTATTTATTAGGCCTAAATTAAATATGAACAAAAGAAAAATTATGTATTCATTCATTCATTTAATTTTTTAATTCTTGACATATTTTGATGCATGTTTATTCATAAAATTTAGTTATTAATACATTTTTTTTTCACCCAGTTGTTATCAATAATTATAGTGAAAAGAATCAGAAGATAGGTCCATTTAGTATGATGATCAGTCTAATAGAAAAATAAAACAAGCATAGCTCTCTGATTATTCTTCAATTAATTATATAATTAAACAAAAAGTAATATTAGTAGAGCAGTCAGTACACACATACAGAACTCGGAATATTATCTACCAACATGAAATACAGACTGGGAGTGCAAAAAAAATCTCTCTTCGAAATGGAAATGTAAAGCCCCATAGAAATCTAAATTCATCTCTGATGAATGCAGGAAAAAAAAAAGTGATGCATCGATATCAGTTTAATCAATGAAAGCAGTCCATGCTATTTTGCTATAGAATCATCTTTTAATACCCTTCGGGCGACAGCAGAAATACTAATGAACAGCATTGAACGCGCACATAACACGTACCACATTTGGGTCACGCCGTTTTCATATTCTCGTCAGACGTACATGTACTTAAGCTGTTTGCGAAATGTACACGTCCATTTGTTTGTACGGGAGATTGGGCCAGAGATACTGCTGTATTTATCGACAAATGTATCATTTGAAATAGATGTGCTGCATGCAAGTACAGTGTATGTTCCAAAGTACATGTACGTGCATTGTGTTGTACAGCTCACAGTATACAAGATACGAATCACACACAAGATTCATATACAGTATAGGCAGATACACCTGTACGTACGTATCTTGGCATACTACAGAGATCATCTTGTTTTTATCTTGTAATAAGCATGCAACTAAATATTGTTGCATGTAGGCCTACATACATTTTACAGTCAATTTACGTGGGAAATTAGCATGTGATATACATACTGTACTGTATAGGGGACATCTGTATGATTTCCAGTGTGCTAGAGATTTTTTCAGGATCACACATTGTAGAAAATACTACGTGTATATGAGTATGTTCCAAAGGAGCAATGTAGTCCTTTTCCATTTCTGAAAACCTGTAATTCCGTTTCAACTTGATCTAAAAATGGAAATTCCGTTTTTACATAGAAAATGTACACAGCAAAAACACGAATTCCATTTTGCAAAGGTGAATTTTATGAATTTTTACATGAAAAGTATGAGAACGAAACTGATTTTCCGTTTGAATTACTGGTAAAACGGAAAATCACTGTCCCTATAGGTGGATTCACATATGGTGTTTTACGATTAGGATTTTGATGCTTTATGAACCATGGATGGCATAATAATTGCACGTATGCAGCAAAATGCGTGAATTACACATTACCATATACATGTACCTGCACTTGTTGTATTCAAATTACTTTACTATCATGCCTGTCATCTTCTTTTTAACAATTATTTTAATAATATGAATTTATAAACAAAGGTCGGGTTGTAGTTGAAATAATATGGCAGCTCTGCAATGAATAATAAAATGATTCAATCCCACTACTGTACCTGCATACATATCTCTGTTTGAACAGAGTCATGGTAATGGATAGTACAGTCAAAACTAATGTAGAATATAATGTATTTTATATTGTGTTTTTTATTGTATTTTTTCAATAGAAACACTGATCATTAACATTTGACTTCAGAAGTCTATTGCTGGATTTCTTTAATTATAGTGTGAAAAAAATAAGCTACCATTAGTATAGGTACATGGTGTAACAATTTAACAATAATAATAATGCACTGTTCAAAATATTCATAATCATTCTCACATTAACATTTTTTTTAAGTTGGGGGGGGGGGCATTTATACATGTACAATGTACCTGTAGGAGGAAAACAATGAATATATGCACTTAACATTTCCTGTTAATATTGCATTGAAACATTTGTATAAATTTCCCAAAATATGTTTTGTTTTGTGATACATGTATTTTAGTTTTCTTTTTCATGAATCTGTACACAAGACACGTGCATTCCATGTGTAGGACAAATAAATATTCATATTGGATTTGTGGCTGAAATGGGGGAGGGGGGGGGGGCTACTTGTGCATTGTACATGTGATTTATTATTATGTAGTGTCTGTAAATGTGTGCAAAGAGCCTATCAAAGATATTACACGACAACTCCATGCATCAATTGTATTGGAGACAGTTGATAATATTGAGGGGATAAACTGACGAAAAGGTCAGTGTATATTTGGAAAGTAGCCGGCCCGAGTCTGATGTCTGTTTTTAGCCACTGGCCGCCTCTATTGTCTGGGAATCGGATACCCGCGGCTCGCGTAATCTCCATTATGCACACATCTTGGGGTCCTCTGTGAGCGAGATACAGCTGCACCGAATATATTGAAACAGATCTAAAACGGGGATGGCAGGAACTGAAATTGTATATTTTAAAAACGGTTCAACCCTTTATTGAGAATAAGCCGGACCTGAACAAGGTAGAGCGCTCAATTACACGTTCACTGTGTTGGTTGCGATCTCATTTAGATACCCTTCGCTTGTACTATTGAAGTAGATTTTCGTACGCCATAAAAAAATACCAAACCTGAAATATATTGATGTCTGCCTGGTGAAAAGTTTCATCCATATTTTATGAACTGTTGCGTTGTACGTGATCAATGACAGGTCGCTCTGGCTGTACTATGTGGTATTCAGAGAAATTAATGTTCTCCAACTTTATTCCAATTTCAGATTTATATCATATCGTATGTGTAATCCTATTTTGACCATTCTTGAGTCTCAATGATAGGAAATTCCCGAGGGGTTCCCGTTACTGGATTATTGATATTGAAATCATTAGATATTTATGCTGTCAGAGGTTTTGGGCCTCTACAGTGTATGCATTATAGATTTCTTGTGATTTTGTATGCAGTGACAGGTGTGATCGATTGAGAAGTTGAAATCTAACCATCAAATTTTATTACCACTGTAAACATACATTCTTAAAGATTGTAAAATTTAACTAAAAAAGGAAGGGATGGTATACAGTGTAATAAATAATGATTTCAATAAAAAAAATTAAATCATTGTCATAATAATAATAATAATTATTATAATAATAATAATAGTAATAATAAAATAGTAATAATAATAGTAATAGTAATAATAATAGTAATAATAATGATATTAATGATTATGATAATAATGATAATAATGATAATGATAATGATAATAATAATGATAATTTCTATTAATACTGCTGCTACTACTACTACTACTACTGCCTCTGCAAAACTACTACTGTGCTGCTACTCTACTACTACTCTTATACTGCTTCATTTACAAAATAATGACGAATTACACTATACGACTTATAACATCAGCATATAATTTGAATGATAATTTTAACAAAACATAGTGACAGAAGTAGTCATTGTCATCAGCACCGTCATTATTTTTCAAACATTCTGTTTATATTAAAAAAATTGGTTAATGCAACTACTGAATTCCCCCAATCTGTATTGTTCTCATTTATGTACAATTTCAAACCAAGAAATTAATAATTACATTGTGTATTTTTCTTTGATTTTCTTTTATTTTATGTGCAGATGGTCCGTGGGTATTCTACTTTGGTGTCAAGTTCTATCCTCCAGATCCTGCGCAACTCAAAGAAGATATCACGAGGTAAATAATATTAACCTATTGCCTCTGAGATTCTGAAAATGCTTTAGAGGTAACACGGGCACATCCGGTTCCTTGATTCAACGGAGTTGTGTATGCCTAAAGGTCTTAAAGTTGCCTTCACTATTTGCCAATGGGGCTTTAATGATGCATATTTTGTACAGGGTTAAAGTCCTTTTGGTAAACAGGTGACAGTGAAACAAGATTTAAGTCCTAATAATTGAAAGCTTGAGGATCTCTGTGGATGTATACAGAAAATGATCATAAACAAACAGGAAAGAAAAATGCAAGTAAAAAAGCCTAGCTTCCATAATAATGGGCCATTAAAAATCAATTATTTACCATATATGCAAATCTCCTGGGCAGCAAAGCATGTTTTCATAGAACATAAACCACATTTAATAACCACAAATGTGTGAACAACCAAGGAAGCTTCTTGGAGCAACTGAAAATATACCTATGAACCACAACATTGTGAAACTGTTTATGGGGGCCACACATTTTTCTTTCTTCTTTTTCTTTTTTCAAACAAAATGAAAATCCTCAAAATATAGTTTGTAGGCTGTAGGCTTACTCAGTAGTTGGTTAGAAATCATAAACATTTCGGGCAGAATAAAGTGTGTTTTCCTCGCGATATCATTACCCATGAAAGTCATTTTCACAACAAAAACAAAAAGAGATCAAGGCTTTGTCACCCTAAAGACGTCACCCTGAAGAAGATAACATAATTTGAACTTCAGAAGTTGACATACACGTTAGCTCAAGGATAATTTATGCTCTCGCACATTCAAAATGCCTGCAATACAATTTATTCAGTGTGTGTATGTAGGACAGAGGGCAGCGCATTTCCAAGCCTGTTGGTCGGTTAGTTGTGTTGACATAATATTACACAGCCTCGAGTCATATTGTCTCCTGCTACCACCCTGTATATTCTAGTCAAATAAACATTTCAATTATCGCCATATAAATCATAGGGTGGGGGCCTGGGATATATGAATTGATTGCGCTTGGACTCAGATAGTGCCAGCATATCCAAGGCTGCCACTCGTAAGGGAAATCCCCTACCGTAGGGGATTTTGGCCCTGCATAGGTTGTAGGGGATACCTACGGGGAAAATGACCTTCCGTAGGGGAAACGTAGAGGGTTTTGACAATTTGTAGGGGATGTAGGGGATTTTGACAAATTTGCAGAATTATTCTTAAATTCCCGACAAATTTCACAGAATTTCCGTCAGTTTTGTCCATCTTCGGCGAGGAAATCGTGATGAATTTATTGCATTTACTAAGGGTATTTTGTAGGGGAAAACTTAGCTTCGTAGGGGAAAGTGGATTTTTGTAGGGGAAAACACATGTTCGTAGGGGAAAATTAGGTAATTGAGGCGTAGGGGAAAAGTTGTGCCCGTAGGGGAAAATGCGCATGCGCCGTAGGGGGAAATCAAAATTTTGAGTGGCAGCCCTGAGCATATCTGGCATACAGATAAGTACTCATACATCCCCAGTTCACAGATTGTATGGACACATGCATGTATTCATTTAATCAGTTTTGGTATAAAATTTATCTCCTGTACTTAAAGATTGTGGCCATGATTTGCATACCTGACATGAACATTGACCAAATAAGCTAATGTAAACTCATTTACCAGTATAATGTTAACATGATGGCTACAGGAACTGGATATGTCATTTATAAACTCTATGGGCATTATTGAATCTCAGAGGCAACGGGTTAAGAGTCACATAAATTTTCATCTCTCAATAAAGCTTTGGGGCTAAAAAGTCAGATTCCATGAAAATAAAGTACAAATAGATTTCAAATTCCTCACAGAATGCAAAGACATGACAAACTAAATACCAGCTAGAACCAAACCGTACTGATCAAAAACTCACAGAAGTGCAGCTGGATGACTGTCAAGCAATCTTTGCTACAATTGGACTTGACCAAATTCAAAATTAACAGGTGAAAACTACATCCAGTGTCTGACACCTGGACTACCATTATAAAATACAACTTGAGCAATGACCCAATTTCAAACAATTTATCATTTCGTAGTCAAAAACTTTACCACATACATGTATGAGTCCCAAATTTTGAACACTATTTTTTATGTCCAGTACCTATCTTTAGTTGGATTAAATCTGATCAAAAACGGTTTGGTATGCAAATAAAAAATATGGCTTGTAAATATAAATTGTAACACGTGTTTGTAAACAACAAAACAACCTTGAATATTATTTAGTTTGTGCCACATCCTGTATGAGCCTGAATATTTGACTGGAGGTCATCGGAAATATAACTTACTGAATTAAATGATTAAGGCAGGATGTTGCTCAATTGCACAAATTAGTTGTTACCAAGTAAGGATGGACTTGAGTATGATATAGTGACTATACTTCTACAAACTTGACATGTATATTTCAGAGCCTTTGGGAAGACCAGTAATTGTTCTAAGTACTAACCAGGCTACCCTGAATACAGATTGGTAAATGAATGAATGAATAAATGAATAAATAGATAAATAAATAGATAAATAAATAAATAAATAAATAAATAAATAAGTAAATAAGTAAATAAATATATTTATTATAACATGTAAACACTGTTACAGGCGTTGTTTAAAGGCATTGTATAACAATGTTTCCAGTTTAAAAAATTGAGCTACATGATTCCCCATGCTACCAGTGTCTCTGACATGGTCTAAAAATGATGCCCTGAAAAAATTGCAGTTTAAAACGATCATTAAGTGGTTTAAAAAAGTAAAAATCATTGAGAGACCATTCCAGCTTTTCCCCATAGATTGCTGTGTTGCAGAATTTCCTATCGCCTGATAGGAAATTAATGTGCCAATTTGTATCTGCACATATTGTACTAGTAACAGCCACACTGTCCGAACTTTTGTGTTCTAAGGTGTTTATTTGTCCAATCAAACACTGTCAGTATGTCAGATAGCAAGGTTCGACAATTTTTTAACGTGTCTTCCACAGTGTTATATAGCGTCTTAAGGGTTATTTGTAAGTATGGTCATGAGACCACAATTGTTCGATCTCACCATTTTATTATGCCTCCGCAACGAGGTTGCCGGAGGCATCATGTTTTCGGGTTGTCCGTCCGTCCGTTACCGACTCGTTACCGCGATAACTTGAGAACCCCCGATCGGATTTTGATGTAACTAGGACCAAGTATGTACTATGAGCCACCAATGAACTGATAGATTTTGGAGCTGAAAGGTCAAAGGTCAAAAGGTCACCGGGCCTAATATGTCTGATTTGGGCTCGTTACCGCGATAATTGAGAGCGGCTGGTCGGATTGTCATGTAATTTGGGGAGTGAGTATGTTTATGGAGGCACCAATTGAACTGATTAGTATTTGGGGCTGAAAGGTCAAAGGTCAAAGGTCACCGGGCCTTAAATATGCTGATTGGGCTCGTTACCGCGATAACTTGAGAACCCCCGATCGGATTGGTGATGAAACTTGGTGAAGTATTTATTATAAGGCACCAATGAACTGATTTGATTTTGGAGCTGAAAGGTCAAGATCAAAGGTCACTGGGTCTTAAATATGTCTGATTTGGGCTCATTACTGCGATAACTTGAGAGTGGCAGGTCGGATTGGGATGTAACTTGGGTGAAGTATGTATTATGAGGCACCAATGAACTGATTAGATTTTGGGGCTGAAAGGTCAAAGGTCAAAGTCACCGGCCTAAATATGTCTGATTGGGCTCGTTACTGCGATAACTTGAGAACCCCGCATCGGATTTTGATGTAACTAGGACCAGTATGAACTATGAGACACCAATTAACTGATTAGATTTTTTTAGCTCAAAGGTCAAAAGGTCAAAGGTCACCGGGCCTTAAATATGTCTGATTTGGGCTCGTTACCGCGATAACTTGAGAGCGGCTGTCGATTGTCTGTAACTTGGGTGAAGTATGTATTATGAGGCACCAATGAACTGATTAGATTTTGGGGCTGAAAGGTCAAAGGTCAAAGGTCACCGGGCCTTAAATATGTCTGATTTGGGCTCGTTACCGCGATAACTTGAGAGCGGCTGTCAGATTGTGATGTAACTTGGGTGAAGTATGTATTATGAGGCACCAATGAACTGATTAGATTTTGGGGCGAAAGGTCAAAGGTCAAAGGTCACCAGGCCTAAAATATGTCTGATTTGGCTCGTTACCGCGATAACTTGAGAACCCCCGATCGGATTGTGATGAAACTTGGATGAAGTAATTTTATTATAAGCACCAATAAACTGATTAGAGATTTTGGAGCTGAAAGGTCAAAGGTCAAAGTCACCGGGTCTTAACTATGTCTGATTTGGGCTCATTACCGCGATAACTTGAGAGTGGCGGGTCGGATTGGGATGTTACTTGGGTGAAGTATGTGTTATGGAGCACCAATGAACTGATTAGATTTTGGGGCTGAAAGGTCAAAGGTCAAAGGTCCACCGGCCTTAAATATGTCTGATTTGGGCTCGTTACTGCCGATAACTTGAGAACCTCGATCGGATTTTGATGTAACTAGGACAAGTTGTACTATGAGCCACCAATGAACTGATTTAGTTTTGGAGCTCAAAGGTCAAAGGTCAAAGGTCACGGGCCTTAATATGTCTGATTGGGCTCGTTACCCGATAACAATTGAGAGCGGCTGGTCGGATTGTGATGTAACTTGGGTGAAGTTGTATTATGAGGCAACCAATGAACTGATTAGATTTTGGGCTGAAAGGTCAAAGGTCAAAGGTCACCGGCCTAAAATATGTCTGATTTGGGCTCGTTACCGCGATAAACTTGAGACAGCCAGTTGAATTTTCATGTAACGTGTGAAGTATGTATTATGGGCACCAATGAACTGATTAGATTTTGGAGTTCAAAGTCAAGGTCACCGGACCTTAAATATTCTGATTTGGGATCGTTAACGCGATAACTTGAGAGTCGGCTGTCGGATTGTGATGAAACTTTGGTGAAGTATTTATTATAAGGCACCAATAAACTGATTAGATTTTGGAGCTGAAAGTCAGAGGTCAAAGGTCACAAGGCCTTAAATATGTCTGATTTGGGCTCATTACTGTGATAACTTGATGTTGTATGACTTTTCCGATTTTGATGTAACTTGGGAGAAGTAAGGCACCAATTTACTGATTGATTTTGGAGTTGAAAGGTCAAAGGTCATAAGGCCTCATGTCCGAGATTTGAGCTCTTTGTCGCGATAATTTAAGAACTGCTTAAATTGGATTTTACTGTAATTGGTCAAAGGTCACATGGGCTTATCATTATGCTTATTCATCTAATTGGTCTTGCTACCATGGTAACTTGAAGCTTTTCAAATTACATCAATTGATGGGAGTGGCAGACTGCGAGGCATACCCATCGACTGCGCGCAGTCGAACTGCTCTTAGTTTTTATTTTTATTTTTTATTTCTTTTGAATCAACAAAATCACATCATAACAAATAATCATCAAATAATTATAACAAATAAAAATCAAAAAAAAAAATAAAACATAAAACATTAATGTAAAGCATACTAATGGCGCTTATATCCACTCTGACAGAGGACTTATTGATTTTCTATTTTTTAATCATGATCTATTAAATAACTTCTTCTTTATTTTTGTCAGGTACTACGCTTTGTCTGCAAATCCGAGATGACATTCTTAGGGAAGACTCCCGGTGTTCGTTGTGACACACGCCCTCTTAGGGTCATACGTCGTACAGAGCGAGCTCGGTGACTTCGACCCCTGACAAGCACGGTAATGATACTGGCTACCTGGAAAATTTCCGATTCGCACCAGAGAGGAAAGCGGCGAGCTAGATGAAAAAGTAATGGAGTTACATTAAGACACACAGGCAAGTACACATGAATAGTTTTTCTTTGTGTAAGATAATAGCGAAAAATTTATTTGGTAAATCAGAATGGGATTGGTTAAAAGTGATTTATTAACTCTTTACACGCGGTATTCGCATGCATGCACTCCCTGGAGCATGCGGGATTCGCATTTCACACTCAAACGTAGAAAACGAGATTGTATTCACGCCGAATTACACTGGATTTTCCCAACACTAGCATGAACTCTTTGTATTGTTTACATTCTTCAAGTACGGGGTTATTATATTAGATTCTTAAGGAACCAGAAAAATCAATAAATGCAATAAGGCATCGTGATACAATGGACAAATGATTAGAGCACAAAGTTCACTTTGAAAAGAAAACTTAAAAGGTCAATTACAATTAGACCGCTATTCAGTGATAACTCTTCTATTCACTTCTTATTTGGTGACTCATCTCTTCATTAGCTTGTAATAGTCAGGTTTTTGTATAAACTTGTGTTTACCCTCTTGTATTATTTGAATGGGTTTGTGAATATTGTTCAAGCAGGGAACTTCGAACTACCATTATGTTTGTTACAATTAGCTTTCTTTACAAATTCAGATGTTTATTTCCAAACACCTTAACTGCATTTAGAAGGTCTGTAAATGTACTTCGAACTTGGCTGTATTTTCATTTTTCCTTGAAAACGTTGGTTTGTGCAAAGTTATTGCCAGTTGAAGTCGTTATTGTGTTCCTTTCCATTACTGAGCGCTCTTTGAAATAAACTCCGCACGCAGATCAGGGTCCCAGTGCACAACAGAGTTCAAATATGAGAGGGACTTAATTCGTCAAAGATCCTGCTACGATCAAAATGTCAGGCCTCTCTATATTTCAAGAGTTACATTCTCTGGTCGCTTTAGTGGATAAGTAGATTGAATTCAGAAATGTTTTCAGTTAGAAATGAAATATAAAAAAAATCGACACAGAAATATTGTCAATAAAAAAACAAACACTGCCTTTCTTTCAATATGCATGAGTTAAGTCATAAATCCTTGGGATCTGAAGAAACAGAATAAATGGACAGGCAGGGAGCTTTATTAGTGCTCGTCTTTCTCGAAACTACCTACAGTCATACGTGAAACTTGGAGGAAGGAACTTATTTAGTCATTCAATGGCTGAAACTCGCTCAAAGGAGGGATGATTTGTGATATTTTTTCTGTCTCTGAAAACTTGCCCAATTGTGAATGGGGATTGTAAGCATTTGCAGTCACTCAAATCACTGAAAGATGTTTTGTGGTTTTAGTCACAATAGGAGTTTGGGGTTGGATGGGAGGCTTTGAACTGTCTCCATAATATTACCGTAGCTTAGTAGGAGGAGGTGGGGGATTGTCCTGATGTAAAGAATGTCGGTAAAATAAATTTTCGGTATACCGATACCGCTGAAAAAATATCGTTAAAACCCAGTATACCGGCCCGTAGCGGGCAACTCGCGACTCTAGCAACTGCACAACTCAATGCTGTAAGCACTACAACATTAATGGCAATGTGTGGGATTGAAGTCAATTATTGACTGACGGTAGAACAGTTGAAACGATGTATAAGTGAAAATATTTTTAATATGAACATACCTCTATCATTGGTTATAAATATCAACAACAATAAACTGTTTGACTCACCAAAATACGGATTATAACGTCTTTATAAAAGAAATTTCCCTCCGCATATCAGTCTCGCGCACACAAGAAAAATATCAGATCGCAAAGATTTGCGCGGTCGGCTCTAGCTCTATTTCCGTCTTCTGGACATGTGCCCTCAACGGTAAATGACAGGAAAGGACAAAGGCCGCAAATCTCTCCGTGGCGTGGCTAGAGTCAAGTCAACGGGAATTGAGTTGCGACATTGATGCGACATACGCCATGTCTGTACATGTGAAAGTGGTCCGCAATCGGCAAATTCCGCGTGAATAATCAAAGAAATATCTCTTTCGGAGGCAATTTATTATGGAAGGAAAGTTATGAAATGTAAATGGATGTTGTTATTTCGTCGATATATGATAAAAAATAATATATCGGAAAAAGCCGATATAACGATATTTTATGAATGGCAATACCGACAATACCGACAAATTAAAAAACCGTTAAAAACCAATATATCGGAAAACCGACGTACTTTATCCTGATCATTCTTGAAATCCATATATTGTGGACATTCTATTTCAGAGTGTTTGGAGTATCCTTTTTTTAACAAGTTACAGTTATATGATTTAAAAGTTGAGACTCCCGTCTATTATAATGTGATAAAAACTGGAAAATCATACAAAAGATGTGGTAATTTCTTTGTTGGTTTTGTGATGGTCACAAATATCATTGGTAATATTTCATTTGTTTGTTTGTTTGTTTATTTGTTTGTGTTTATGACAGAGGGCAGACACCCGCTGAAGCTGATCTTCACTTTTTGGACAATGCCAAGAAGCTGGCAATGTATGGTGTGGATTTGCATCATGCAAGGGTGAGTCCTTATTGGCATAAATCTTTGATGTCATCATATTCATCTAGGGGGGG
>JZLH01S0523295.1:11599-25122 GCA_001188425.1 Eucidaris tribuloides
TCAATCAATCAATCGACCCCACCCCCTGTGGCGTGACGCATGCTGTAGCAACAATGCATGTTCTCTCAATGATATAATATTTCCAAAGACAAAGAGTTGCAGTTAGGGTTATTACTGAGATTTGTTGTTGTTGTTGTTGTTGTTGTTGTTGTTGTAATATTGTTCAGGTTAAGTTGGGGATGAGGCATAGGGTTAGGATTAGGGTCAGGCTTAGGATCAGGGTTGGAGTCAGGATCAACGGCATTTGGCCCTTGAGCAATTGACGCCGGAGTAGACTTGCATTCGTCAGCCCACCCTTCGGCCAAATCCATCTATTCAGGTAAAATAACATTGCATCATGCGGAATGGACATGATGGAGTCGTCGTGTAATCTGATTTGGCGGGAAAAAGTTCAGCCTACAACGTCTGCCAAATCACGTAGACGTGATAACCGATTACTGAGCCGTTCGATGACGTAGTCACTTCCTGCGTGAGAACTTGTGCTCTTCGGTGAGTATATTATCAGCTCCAGTCTTTTTATTTTATCTCTCTTCTGCGCAACTCCGTAGTCTGTCTGTTTGTTGTCCAGTTGTTATGTTACATTCACATTAAAAAGAGAGAAGTACATTATAAGGATTTATTTCGTGCAACCAGTAGTATAAGGGTGGTGTTTCGGTCTTCTCCAGAGTTCAGTTCCGTCAAGAAAAGAAGTGCGTCGAATTCTGGTCGTCTGCGGTTTTCGAAGACGCAAGTTCCAGCTGCAGCATTAAAGGAATTTAATAAGGTGAGTATCAAGTTAACTCGTTGTAACCTGGTATTTTTTTAAGGTAAGCGGGAGAGTATATAGGGATGAAACTTGCGCATTTGTAAAATTCTCTCAAACACAAATATTGAAAAGTTTAAAACAATTAAAAAGCAAGACAATACCCGCGTTGGAGTTGGAAATGAGCATGATTTCCGTTATTTTGTATTGTTTTGAGTGTCTATATGCAACACAACCTTTCCCACAGTTTTCACACATGGTTTGGATTTAGGATTCAGTTGTATTTTCGTTTCATGACATTGTCATGTCTTTTGTTTCCCACGATTTCTATTCCGGCCATTATGGTGTGATTAAAAGCAGGGTATGTTGCATGCCTAAAAATAACATTGTGTAAATGAAAATACAGCGAAGTATTGGAGACAGAATTTCAGTTTGGTTGATATTTATAGTGACTGGTAGATTTTGAAATGAATTCAATTCTACCAAGTCTCCTTGTCTACTTTCATATAACCTTTTTAGATTATATTATGGGTATACTATTATGGGTGTTCATCATGTGTAATATGTAAACTTTATGTACAGTCAAGTTTGGAATATATTTTTCTACCAAATGCAGTTTTCATATCAGGAAAAGGTTTCTTGTCCTGAAGTAGAGATAGGGGCGGCGCCACCGGGGGGGGGGGTCAGGGGGTGGGCGGCCACCCCTATTTTATTATTAAAATGGCGGGAATTTTACTGACTTTCGAAAATATCGCCCTCCTATTGTTGTTGATTTTGCTAGTAAAAAAAAAATGGCGGGAAAAATTGCTTTTTGTCGTCGTTGGTCCCCTGCCCTGCTTGTCGGACACTGTTCGGCTTGCATTTTGGCTAGAAAAAAAATGTTTGGCAGGCAAAATTGTCCCGACGGATTTCGCCCCTCCTAAAATTTTACCCTGGCGCCGCCCCTGAGTAAAGCTCATTTGAACTTAGTACTGATATGTTCTGCATGAATAATTGATCATTATTCGTAAGAAATCTGCACTTGTAAACAGGGCTACGCAAAGAAATCAACATATTCCAAACTTTTGTCCAGGACTGTATAATTTACAAAATTTACCTCTTGTTGCACTTTTCAAATTCAAGGTAATGAATGATCTTCATATTTCACAGATATGTCCTTCATGAATAGCCTAAGGACATGAATGATGTTTCTTTGTGCTGCTGTAGGGGTGTAATATGCCTTTAATAAGGAAATCAATAACGTCATAACATTTTCCCATAGGCAGGCCCCATAAACGTATCGCTTATTATTGTGTGAAATTGTGAAAAAAAATAATGTATGTATTACTCAGCGTAACCAAACTAAGACATGCAATATTGGATCTAAAAATAAGTCTAAAAATACGTCACTGATATCCGTTTAATTTTCTGGATTATTAATTTTTCGATTAATGGCGCAGTTCGGTGGTTATATTTTAAGATCACGTTCTTTACCAATCGGGCGTGACAGTGGTCTGTGGGTTACCAACTTACTGTAAGCTGGCCAAAATATATATATAAAAACAAAATCAACTGATTCTGGTTTAAAAGGCAACAAAACGTAAAATGGTGCCGTACAATTATTAAAAATGAAAACAGTTTCATATCATAAGGCATCAGTCGATGTACGCATTAAGAAAAATATGTTTTAGAATAAGTAAATATGTATATTTATAAGTAAATATATAAATAAGTAGTTATATATATGTAAATATATAAATAAGTAATATGTAAATAAGTAAATATATAAACAAATATATAAGTAAATACTTTTATATATAGATAGATAACTGGCACTTTTAAAACACATCGATACCATGCAGGCTGGGGCTTTTTGTAACCCAAGTAACTTATTGAAGAACTGAAGTTTCAGAAACTCTCCGAATTTATGTAATGAACAACCAAGTAGATTTTATTACAGTAATAAAATCGACTTGGTTGTTCATTACATAAATCCGCTTTCTATATTTATATAGCAAACTTGTTATGATAATTATGTCATTCCAACTTTAAAGGCAGTAAATAGTTTTGGTAAACGGTACGGTAAAAATAGATTATTTTTTCATTTATGTTCTTAAGATAAACTCATTTCATCTATTATTAGCCGGACAATCACACGCTCTGAAACGCTTCCTTTTTGTTGAGAAATTGGTGAAAAATTAAACACACGTCGGTGCCCCCCCCCCACCCCCTCTTTTCACATAGGAAATAGTTATATCTGCTCCCTAATCATTTTAAAATCAGAATATGTCTTTTATTAATTTTTCTTTAGTAGGTTTGATGTTGTTTTCTAATATCTGGGGAGACAATGCGATATACTTTGTGAAAGATATGGTAAAAATGTCTGATCAACCAAACTTCATATACCAGGGCTTTAGTTAAAGGGCACCGGAAAAATCTTGTGGGAGTAAAATAAAAACATGACTTTTTTTAAAATAGATAAATACATAATAATTGATTATTCTCCTTCAGAGAGGTGTAGGTAAAGTTTATTATAAGACTATAATTATAGTTAAGGGGAAATGTCTCGAGAACCAATGGTTTGAAACATACACCAATTTATACACTAAATAGACAAATAGAGTGTATGTCTGAGATCGAAATATTTGTCTTGAATTTTTTACTTGAGGAGAAATGAGAATGGGTAGGCCTATAGAACTGAATTATTTTTTAAGTAATACCCTTATATAAATTTATTCCATACAAAACTGTACAACAAATTTCTCTACAATACTAATGGTAATTATTTCATAAAAAGTAACTATTTGACAATACAATACAATACAATACTTAATATTTATATAGCGCTTCAGCAAGGTACTTGATCTAAGCGCTTTACAATATTTGAAATGTTACATAAGATGACAAAAAAAATTGAGAAATACATAAAGAAACAAAATCAAAACAAAGTCAATTTGGGAAAAGATGGGACTTAAGTGAGGATTTAAATGTCTTAGAGTTGCGGGACGAGCGGAGGGTATCTGGCAATTTATTCCATAACATTGGGCCGGAATTTGAGAAAGCTTTATCACCATGTGAAGTGTGGGTTCTGTTTTGGACGAGAGTATATTTATTAGCGTGTGAGCGTAAATATCTGGTATTTTCGGTATGGGAATGACCACGAAATTTTCACAGTAGAAACTTCGAACAGTACACTTTATTCTAGAAAAGTTTTATTTCCAACTGAAGACTTCTTCGAATCATGGTATTTCCCTTTAAGATCGTGGTCAAAAGCAGCCGACCGCAGAAGAAGAAACTTTCACACAACCGACAGCCGCAACCTGCTAGTGGACATACTTCCGCCGCCATGGCAACAGGTGTCTGGATGTTTGTGGTCGGTATGCTCAGCCTCTTTCGAGCCTCATTCGCTATCAATGGTAATAACTTTAACATTGATTATTTTACTAATGAATGAATGAATGAATCAATCAATCAATCAATCAATCAATCAATCAATCAATCAATCAATCAATCAATCAATCAATCAACCAATCAATCAATCAATCACTCCATCAATAAATCAATCAATCAATCAATCAATCAATCAATCGATCAATCAATCAATCAATCAAACATTGTATTTATTGATTTATTCATTGATTTATTCATACATTTATCTATTCATTTCCTTATTTTTCATATATTTATTTATTTTAAGTTTGTATTTATTCTTTATTTATATGATTTGCAATTTTATTTTGTTTGTATCATTTGTTCGTCTAGATGTTTTATTTATGTATGCATTTTTATCGTTTATTTATATCATTTTATTTATGAATTTATCTATTTACTAAATTAATTTGTATGTTCTATTGTTATTCATTTATATATCTATATTTATTTTATTGTTTTTTTCTGTTCTAAAGAATCACGATATACGTTGGGCCTGTAAAATGTTTGTGCGTGAAGTTTCAATTTTGTATGTGCATAGAAATAGTAAACTATATTCTTTAGAGCTTTCTTGGAAATTTAGTTTGAATGTTCACATATAATTCACAAATTAATAATACAGCTTACAAATCTAATAGATGTAGCCTTTATCTGTGAAACATCTTTCTTTCACCACATTGTATACTGTTTCAGATCTAGTAAAGAATATATTACTGTCACAATATGAACGTAATTTGATAACGAACCAGGGAATATCACAGGAAAAGAAAAAAAAAAGTCCAACATGTCCAAACTCCTCACTTATACAAGGGCTTTTTAATATATGATAATGTCACACTTAGATGCATTTAGTAGAGACAGTGATTTTCCGTTTCTAAAAATGGTCTTTTCCGTTTCTCAAAACCTGTAATTCCGTTTCAACTTGATCTAAAACTGGAAATTCCGTTTTGTCATAGAAAATGTACACAGCAAAAACATTAATTCCGTTTTGCAAATTTAAGGTGAATTCCATGAATTTGCACATGAAAAGTAAAGAACCAAACCGGATTTGCCATTTCAATTTACCGGTAAACGGAAAATCACTGTCCCTAATTTAGACAGACGGACACAAGCACCCACACATATAGAAACATTGCAAAAATATGAACGCAAACATATTGAAATTTGATATATACAACACTCATACTCAAACCAATCACAGTACACGGATAACTGCAGTCACAACCCCTATACTTATACATTTATTTTCTGTTTTATTTTTGGAATAAGAGAAAAAATATATATTAACTGGCAAGATGCCCTATATAATATGTTTACTAAGGTCACCATCAATATCAAGCTTTCGCTTAGGATGATGGCCTCCTGTATTTCGTATAACTTTTTCTTTGATGACCTAATAATGAATCAATAATTTGTTTTGTAGTACTATTATAACTATTATTGACCTCAAAAATCCTGATATTATACATGGAATACCGGTATTGTGTATTTCCTGTTCTGTTGATACGATGTATTTCGTTCAATTCACGAATCACTTATACGTTGTTTGCATTGCAGAAAATTAAGTACATCACATCACATCACATCACATCACATCACATCACATCACATCACATCACATCACATCACATCACATTACATCACATCACGTCACGTCACATCATGCACATCACATCACATCACATCACATCACACGCTTCACACCACATTACATCACATCACATCACATCAGATCACATCAGATCACATCACATCACATCACATCACATCACATCACATCACATCACATCACATCACATCACATCACATCACATCACATCACATCACATCACATCACATCACATCACATCACATCACATCACATCACATGGTAATTTGTCAATGACAGTTCAATTTTCTCCCGCTCAAGTTGTGTGTAGGCCTACTCCTGCTGGCTGAAAAAGCATTTCTTCTGCTTAAAAGTTGGCCTTTTCTTTCTCAGTGTTTCCTGCCACATTGAACACAATATAAACTATGATGATTAATATTCTAACGATAATACCAATATTACTACTACGACCTACTGATAATAAAATAACAAGTTACAAAATAATAATAACGTGTATACGCCCATTAAAACTCTTTTTGGAACTATTTTAATACATTCGTTGGGCATGTTGGGTAAAAATGCTCTTAAAATGAGGCTCAGATGACAGCAGAGAGCATTTTGAACCCCTGAGCTTCCAACCGCAAGAGACTTGTAGGACTGTAGAATAAGAAGTACTTAAGTCACATTTTGACGAAACTGAAATCGAGTTAGTGATTGTTTTGAAGTCGTTATATGCCGGGAAGGGAAACATTTTTGACAAAATTTTGGTCAATTTCAGGGGAGGGGTCAACTGGGGTTAACTTGGTCTAATTTCTTCAAAATGTATCTCAAATTACTCGATTAGTTACAAGGATTAAGAAAATATAAAGTGTATCATGTATTTTGTGTTTTGTTGATGAGATATGGGGTCACTTCCGGTCAAAGGTCAAATGAGGTCAAATTTTAAACAACGTCCAAATTCGACAAATTCCATATCAAATTGTTTGTCTTACTGAGGACAAGTTCCAAAAATATATACAATTAAGTGTTTTTGACATTCATTTATTTAAGAGATGCATTGGTTTTCCTCAGACCCTTGTTTGTAGAGGAAGAAGTATTCAAGTCCACAATATTGATTATTAATTATTTGAAATTGACAAGTGTGACAATGTTTGTTTTTGTCCTATATTCATCTTTTATTGTGTCAATTAACTTCACCAAGTTTGGATGTACAACTCAAACAATTTGAATCTGTAGACAAATTTGACAACTTTGAGCCTTTGTTTCTCAAAAGTATAGTACTAGTATTATATGACTTAAGTAGCCTACTTCTTATTCTACAGTCTTCAATTATTTTCCGAATCCAGTTTGGAAGGTGGTCAAGGCGGAAGAATCTTCAGTTTAGGAGACGGAGTCTCTGCAACTTTTTTCAGGTAGGTATGAATAAAATCTGCATACATTATGAAATTAATATAATATGTACATATTTCTCTCTTCTCAGCATATATCGCCGAAAGAGAACCCGTGATACGGGCGGGGACCAACCTCACCCTACACTGCATTGTGGATCTCAGCCGTGAAACCAACAGGACTGCACATGACGTCATCTGGTACAAGAACTTCAACAACCGTTTG
Organism: Eucidaris tribuloides; assembly: GCA_001188425.1. Classification (NCBI taxonomy): domain Eukaryota; kingdom Metazoa; phylum Echinodermata; class Echinoidea; order Cidaroida; family Cidaridae; genus Eucidaris; species Eucidaris tribuloides. Next base: position 18,952 of record JZLH01S0523295.1, read on the forward strand.
GACGGCGAACACGTGACCACGACTCCCGACGAAAAAACCGCTGCTTTGCATATTGTGAACGCCACATTTGAGGACAGGGGTGCTTACTTCTGCGCATTCGAAGGGGACGGGTACATGTCGTATTTCATGACAGTAACGACTTTACACGTTGGATGTAAGTGTAATAGGCACCCCTCCCCGGTCCCCCTAGTTGAAATGTTATTTATACACTCCTTCTCATAATTATGGAATATTTGAAGAACATTTTAGAAGTTGCCATTTTTCCGTGAACGGTACATCTGGGATTAATATTTGCTTACCCCAGGTGAAACAATTATAATCTAAGTATGTTAGGACTGCTGAGCATTTTGTAGCGTCCGACTCGACGCTAAAACCTGAGATTAAAAATGGCGGTGTTCAGAGTTGTTGTTGAGTCACGTGGTGGTTACGCGCGTTATTAGACTTGTAATAGACAATTCTGATGTTAATTTAATGATAAATGACATTAGATTAAAATTTATCAGTTTTTGTGTTGTTTTTTAATTACTTTAATTTAATACTTTTTTAAATGATTTTTTTGTGGATTTTTAAAGAAAATAGATATAATTGTTATTGCGCATAAACATACTTTAATTTTTACTTTAGTCATCTCATGAAATCCAAAAATTGCTTCACATACTGCGGTTTTTTGTGTGAAATAAACACTTGTCTTGAAAATTAAGGACGATATAGGAGAAAGAACTTAAGTATCAACAAAATATTCCATTATTATGAGCATGAGTGCTTGAGTTTTACTTATGATTACGAAAATATTACCAAGAAATTTTGTTAATAACTTCTCTTCAATGCTTGTGGGTATTGAGGCTAGACATTAGACGTTTTTACATACGTCATTAATTATGGCATAGTTTTAATAAACGGGTTTACATACTATAGACTTTCCAAACTTACTTCATCCAAACATCACATCTATTTTCCCGTGTCGGTGATTATTTTAGAAAACATATTGTTGTCTTCTGTTAACAATTAGACGGTCTCTTGAACTCTATTCTTCACTGAAAAGACACGTTTGTTCTTAAAACACTTTATTGTGAATATGATTATTATAATAAAGAGCAAAAGATTTTTGAAGAAGAAAAGAAATTTCAAGTTATATATGCCTGTACATCTTGAATATAGATGAAACAATCAATCTATACTGTATTATTACAAGGTTATATTTATCAAATTTAGTTTAAACAATTCGTTTCAGTGTTCCTTTATACACAGCAAAAACGCTGAAGATATGAACAACATTGTTTAAAATATTTAAACAACCATGACTGTGGTATCTGTCTTTTAAACAACGTTGCTTAAAATTTGAATAGCGTTGTTCAAATTTTAACAATATATGATATGTATTGTATATAGGCCTATAAGACGGATTTCAGAATCAGGGTTGTTTAAAAATGTAAACAATGTTGTTAGATTGACAGGCTTAAGAACGGTAAACAGTTATTTTTGCTGTGTATCTAATTTCTCTTAGTACTACCAGAACCCGTCAGAAATCTGCAGTGTTATACAACCAACGTCATTGACGTCACGTGTTCATGGGCGGACGGTAGAAACACCAATCTGAAAACTGTCGACACCATGCACTACCTTGGGTAAGATCACCGCCTCCAAGGAGAAAATGTCTGTGTTTCTGTTTGTCTGTCTTTTTTGTCTGTTAGGGGGATTATGCTTGAACCATGGAACGTATTATTATTATTATTATTATTATTATTATTATTATTATTATTATTATTATTATTATTATTATTATTATTATTATTATTATTATTATTATTATTATTATTATTATTATTATTATTATTATTATTATTATTATTATTATAGAATAATTATTATTATTATTATTATTATTATTATTATTATTATTATTATTACTATTATGATGATGATGATGATGATGATGATGTGCGGATTTGTCTTCTTTCTTTCATGGGGTGGCATTCAGTCACTTTCCCGACAGAAGCATCAAGGCTTGTCATCCAGCAAGGGAAGAGAACTTTTGCAAAGTGAGTGGTTTTCCGGGATCAGGAGTCCGTGTCGTCAGCGTCAACCCACTGGGGAACGCCACCGCTCAACTCCGAGGAGTGTTCGACCCTCTTACTGAAGGTAGGTGAAGGTGGTAAAATTAAACGGGAAATACAGCGTGTCTCAAAAAGTCGTGCAAGAGAAAAGCGCCCACTTTGGCTATTATAGAATACTGTTGTGACATCATGGTTACGTCAACGCCAAGGGCAAAGTCTCAGCTTTCAAGTGCCGTTTGTTTTGTTAAATTTGCTTGTTTTGATCCTGAGATATCTTTAGTTAACAACGAAAGGGTGAAATGATAATTGTGCCACTTTTATATGAATGTAGTAAAAGTGGCACAATTGTGATTTTACATTTTTGTTTTAAATATTCATATCTCAAGATTAAAACAAGCAAACTGAACAGAACTAACGGTATTTGAAAGCTGAGACTTTTCCCTTGACGTTGACATAACCATAATGCAAAAATTTCAATATTGCCAAAGAGGGCGGTTTTCATATGCACAATTTTTTTTAAACGCACTGTAGGTTAATAGAAAGTTGCTTTGCATACAAGCAGAAAAAAATTGGGGAAGCAAATCAGTGAATTTTTTCGAAAAATTGTTTAGATAACTTAAGAATGAAGATAAGAATAACTGAAAATCCAAGGATCATTATAAAATTGGCAATGCTCCGACTTTCACCATGAGCAAATTTTCATTTATGCCTGAACACATTTTCTTTTCATGGGAAAACTTGCAAAAATGTATTAGGCTGAATATAACCCCCTCAAAAACGTTCTCCAACTCAAATTTGAGCGTTGATAACTCTCTTGGTACTATAGTATAATTCTTGATATTGGTAACATTTAAAAGCCTGTTTGTATCCCTTTACAATGATACTTCATTTGCCATGATTAGGGATGCATGGAATGTGCAAGACATTGTAATAAGGGGCCAAATGAAAAGTGACAAGCTGCAAAAATGCACACCAGTTTAGCATTCATTTGTATGGAGAGTGAACTGCATGTGTTTAATGATGTTGTGACGGTTTTTAGTGAAGTGTCATGTGTTGATCGATGGAGGGGACCTTGTAAAATTGCCAGAATCCTAATGAAACTCAAACACTATGATAATTTCACAATTACCCACTTAAATCTCATTTCATATTCAAAATAAAATGTGAACACAACACATAACACTTCATTAACAAGAGCCCCGGGGGCACGACGCTCACCTGAGGTCTCGCAAACTCTCTATGGTGCCCATAGAAAAAAAAATCAGGTACATATAGTTTTGCGCTTGGAACCTGATATCTATAGGCACTAACATAGCCAAATGAACCAGTTGGAAAACTTTGCATCCCCTTGACATATATAGCTGATTTTGCCAAGTTTAAATTAAATTCTAACTTCCGTTTTTATAAAAACAAGGCACGCCCTAGTATCTTAACATTTGACCTTTGACCTATTATGGCTGACTGACCCCAATTTTAACATTTAGGTCATTATTACATGTGCATCTACCATGTCTAGTTAGTCAACAAATGGGCCAATATCCAACAAGAAGAACGTGAGGTATATTCTATCATTTGACTTCATTTGACCTTTGACCTCACATATGTGAAAACTTTGACCCCCAAAATACATTGATGGTCCTGTTATGCATCTACCACCCAAGCTTTGGTTACACAATTGGACTTGTGGTTATAGTGAAAGTTATAACCTAGTTTGCCGCTTATGGGCCGACTGCCCCTGGCCCCAGGGGGGCCTCGGTGTACCATTCAAGAAACCTTCTATCTTTCTCCCCCTGAAGGATCATTCCCACCAAGTTTGATTTAAATCCATTGATGTGATGTGAATTATTCCCATAGGGCGCCACCCCAAACTTTTGCCCCCCTAGGCGACCAAATGGTCCACCTGGCATGTCATGAGAACAATTATTATCTACACACAAAGTGGCTTAACTATATTATTTCTGGATCTAGAGAAGAAGATGTTTGAAAACTACCTACTTTTGGCCCTTTAGGGCCCTGCCCCTGGGCCCCAAGGGGGGCCAGGTGTACTATTTGAGGACACTTGAATCCCCACCCCCTTAGGACCATTCCTACCAAGTTTGGGCCAAATCCAATCATGCATTTTGAAGAAGAAGCTGAAAATGTGTAAAAGTTTACGCACAACGCACGACGAACGACGAACGACGCACGACGCACGATGGACGACGGACAAAAAGCAATCGCAATAGCTCACTTGAGCCTTTGGCTCAGGTGAGCTAAAAACCATAAACCACTCTCCATACAAATGAATGCTGAACTGGTGCCGATAACAATGCATTTTGCAGCTTTTCACTTTTAACTTGGACTCTTAAATGTCTTGAACATTCCATGAATCCATAATCATGGCCAATGGGGTATCATTGTAAAGAAGAAAGAAGAATGGACAGGCTTTTTAATGATATCAATATCAAGAATTATAATATAATACCAGGAGAGATATTAATGCTCAAATTTGAGTTGCAGAACTTTTTGAGGGGTTTTATATGTGAAGTACTGATGTGAAGACAATGTTCTTCACACGATAAGTAAATTTTGTAGCGTTTTATTCATAAAACAAATGGAGGATTCCTTGCGTAACACAATCCAGTGCTGCCAATTTGTAATGATCATCATTAAAAAAAAAATCGGCCTTATTTAATATTTGTCCAATTTTTCTCCAACCTTCACTGATTTGTCTCCCTGATTCCCTGCTACTTGCTTTGAGCTTGGATGAGGGCGCTCTCTAAAGTTGTAAAAGCAGGACTGGTCAGTGAATGGATTGAAAATAAATAATGGGCACAGGAATGAAGAAACGGACAAGTTGCAGGCATCAACTGATGGAGAACAGGCCTATGCTGCTTTTGAAATGGGGAGCAAATAATATCAACTCGCCCCCCCCCCCCCCCCACACACACTTTTGGGGATCAGAAGTCAAAACCACAGGATCAAACTTCATATGTGATTTTTTTTTCCATCCTTTACGTAAATGAGAAAGCCACTTATAATATTATATAAAATAATTTTGATGTACTCTAAAATAAAATAAATTTGAGTCACATTTTTCTTCTTGAACTAGACCACACCATGAGAGGGCATAATTCACTCTCCAGTTCCCTCACCAAATTGTGGAATGCAATGTTAAGCATGAAATTAATACATCTTTCTTCATAGCATATTGATCGCTTTGGAACCATTCATTTCAGTTACCATGACTATTCAGCATGTCAACAAAACTGAAGTTTACAATATAATATATAATCACTTTTCAGTAATCACCAATCCACGGGTGTATGCAAGGAGGAGGATGTGGATCATAAGAGATCCAACCCCCCCCCAAAAAAAATAAATCTTAAAGTCAACATTTTCCAGACTTTTTAAAGGACCTTTTAACAATGGCATAAACGAACTAGAGCAATTCGGCTGCGCGCATCCGATGGGGTATGCCTCCGCACCCCCGTTCAATTCCAAACTTTGAATGCATGGTGCATCGTAACCTTTGACCATTCAACTTTGAAATTCCATTTATGCCCTATAATACATACTTCACCAAAATTACATCTATATCCGATAGCTGTTCTCAAGTTATCGTGGTAAAGATATTAAGTATGGGTCCTCGTGACCTTTGATCCTTTAACCCTAAAATATGATCAGTTCATTGGTACCTTATAACACTTACATGTACTTCACCCCAGTTACATCAATATTCGATAAGCCGGCCTCATGTTATCGTGGTAAAGACACGAAGTATGGAGCCTTGAGACCTTTGACCTTTGACTATTTAACCCTGAAATCTGATTGTTTCATTGGTACCTTATAATACATACCTCACCCAAGTTACATGACAATCCAACCAGCCGCTCTCAAGTAATCGCGGTAACGAGCCCACATCAGACATATTTAAGGCCCGGTGACCTTTGACCTTTGACCTTTCAGGTCCAAAATCTAATCAGTTTATTGGTGCCTTATAATACATACTTCACCCAAGTTACATGACAATCCAACCAGCCGCTCTCAAGTAATTGCGATAACGAGCCCGAATCAGATATATTTTAGGCCGGTGACCTTTGACCTTTTGACCTTTGAACTCCAAAATCTAATCAGT
>JZLH01S0523406.1:46278-62353 GCA_001188425.1 Eucidaris tribuloides
CGTGGAGCTGCGAACAGAGTTTCCGATGAGGGTCAGTTGGGCTTAGTTCGCCTTTCTTCGGGTGAATACGTGCTGCATAGGGAATTGCACACAATTCGTGCGCGCTCGTTTTCCGAAAGTATACGGGCTTTCCCGAATATTACCCGAGTCGGGCCAGGTCCAAACGCCCACGACTTGCGACTTTACTGTCCCTTTAAAATGACATGGTCTTCTTTGAACGGACAGGTACGGTGGGGTTTTGGAAAAAAATAGGTGAGACCAGACAATTATAACTGATGTACGATAATGTAGGCATCCACTGCTGGCTGTGCTCGTTGCCTTTTTGCTTAGTTGCATGGCAAATCATGCTCGAAGTTGATGTTGTCAAATCCCCTTGACTATATTACAGGGACGTGAAGACTTATTTTTGATCGGGTACGGTGGGTGAACTTTCAAACCGTATAGGATATAAAGGGTCCAGTGACAGATAAAGCATCAAAGAATATTCGTGTGAATGTGCTCTTTGTTTAAATGAGAATTGAATTTTTTATCACCGTTTTCGTGAAGTACCATTGATTACAACGTTGCACTGTATGCGTCGGCCGCGTGAGGGCGCTGCTCAATGACACAAAACGTATCAATATGGGAGACTCTGACTTAATGTGCGCGTAGCTCACATCACCGGCGCAAAACATGCAATTCCTTGCGGCCGGAGGCCATTTTTAGGGTGTTAGAAGCTCTCTGCTGCTGTCTTAGGTTTATTTTTGAACATGTGACAACACTAAATGAGGTCAAATCCACTGATTCAGATTAATTTCTTTTCAAAGGTGTTGGTCGGGAGAAAAAGGGAGAAGCACAGCTAGGGCGGGAGAAATTAAAACTCAAGCGGGAGGGCGGGAGATTTTGTGAAAATGGACTCAAAGCGGGAGATCTCCCGCCGAAAACGGGAGAGTTGGAGTCTCTGCAATAAACCAATTATCAAAAAAGGGTCCAAATACAAAGGGATTATAGGAACTTGCCGTTATTCGGTCTGTTGGACCCTCGCTCTATCGGACCCTTGCCGTTAATGGCAGGGGCATTGGCACATATCTGGAATACAAAGCATTGGAGGGGCAGATTCATGAACAATGCTCTGCCCCACCAATGCTTTATCTTCTCGAAACGTGCCGACGCCCCTGGTTAATGGAAAATCCCATCTGTCTATAGGGTTTCCCCCAAAGTGGCCTCTAGTTTGCAGGCACGGACCCTTGTCCATCCTGCTACACAAATCAGGGTCTGAACAATCTGTGCTGCAGACTAGTACTTCATAGGCCCTGTGTTATAGCTGTTTATGTGGCACAAGCACTGACCAACAAGATCAGTCTTGGTTCAAGGCGCTGTAGTATTTTAGTGCCAAAATAAAGTCTGTGCCTGCAGACTAAGTAGCCTCTGGCACCAATGACAAGAATATATCCATCTTCATGTAAGGTTGTGTTAACATGGGGAGTCCCCAATGATAGAAGTAGGCTAAATCGTTGTTTGTCTGGCAGAAGGGTCCTAGCATTATGTTCCTGGTAGAAGGGCCTTAAAGGGAGAAGGCGCCAGCAACTAACAGGCATAAGTTAAGCAAATAAATTACATTGTGAGTATTGTGAGAATATTGGTACATGGTGACAAAAACAGCCTAAATTAGGGGTACTGTGTGATACTCACCCTCATCAAGGCCCTATAACTTAGTTAATTTGTGTTTATTTTATGTCTTTGTAAGTGTTACCCTAAGACAAAACTTGCAGAAACAGCTATAGGGGGAGGAGCTTATCAATTCAAACAGTGCATACATTACCATGGTGCGGCTAACACACGTCGCATGGCATGCATTGGTCATGCATGGTCAGCTCCCTGCAGTGCATGTGCAATCTGATTGGTTGGCAAGAACTCAAATCTTTTCTTAACTTATGCCTGTTAGTTGCTGGCACCTTCTCCCTTTAACAGTAAATTTTCTGTAATTTGAGAAATATTGCCTTATTTATTATTTGCACTTAACAGACTGACAGAAGGATCTAAAAATATCACATTACTTTGATTTCATGTGAAAAGAGCCAATGGTTTTCAAGTTAGAGACAATTTAGTGTTAAAGGTAAATGACATGATTAGGGGTAGTCCTCAACTTGGGCTGAAACTGCTCTAGAATCAAGTAAACTATGCAAGGATTCTGCTGTGAAAATTTTGTAGTCAAACGTTGACTCATTCAAAAATAAACAATGTCAATATCACTCGTACCACGGAAACCTGCAGTGTGGCTCTGTATGGAGCTTATTTTTATCGTCCCTGGTAAAAAATTAAGATATACTCCTATGTTTATGCTTGATTCTCCTTAAGTAAACAAATTACAGACAAATCCTCCCAGGTGGGTGATCCACTCCTGCTAGTGTATAGTTGGTATATATTTCAAGTCATTTGGTTCTTGAGACATTTTCAAGTGTTACCAATCATGTCACTAACCTTTAAGACCCTTCTGCTGGACAACCGACAAAATCTGAACTTTGAACTGAAACCGATGAAGCCATTGATGTAGGAGAAATGTTGTTAATTGTCTTTGTTTGTGTGTGTTTTGTGTTCCCTGCAGTGCAAATAAATGCGTTATTCCATTATACACTGTACACCTTGGCATTTGTTTTTGTGTTTTATTCCACTTTTTCACTGTTCATTTCAAGGGTTGGGGTTTTGAAAAGAAATAACAGTGGTTATTAAACAGGGTCGTATATTTCAAGGGAAGGGGATTCCCATAAACAAACAAACAAACAAACACAGAATGATTTGGAAGCTTGGGTCAAGAGAGTCCATGATGTCCAAATATATGTACCTCAAATAACCTAACTTTTTGCAGAGTAGATGCTGATTGTCTCTTGTGTGTATGTGTTCCTATGTCATTTGTTTTCTGTGTGTATGTGTGACTGTGTGTGTGTGTGTGTGTGTGTGTGTGTGTGTGTGTGTGTGTGTGTGTGTGTGTGTTGTGTGTGTGTGTGTGTGTGCGTGTGTGTGTGTGTGTGTGTGTGTGTGTGTGTGTGTGTGTGTGTGTGTGTGTGTGTGTGTGTGTGTGTGTGTGTGTGTGTGTGTGTGTGTGTGTGTGTGTGTGTGTGTGTGTGTGTGTGTGCGTGTGTCAAATTAGCAAGCTTAAGACATTTTGCTAGTTAGTATTATGATGGCATGTATGATAAGTATGGAGGAAGAATAACGAGGTTTTGTTGTTGTGTTTTTTTTGGGGGGGGTATTTTTTGTACAGTTTCACCCCTCCTATAGGATTTGCACCAGTTGAGTTTTTTTTGTGGACGAGAGGACCTTTTTAATTTCTTTTTGCTCATTGTCACACCGACTCGAATCATAGATCAGTGATGCTTCGGACCTGATGATGACTCTCCCCCTCCCTTTTTTTTCTTTTTTTTGTTTGTCGTCAAATAGTCACGGGTTTTCACCCACCCACCCACCGATTCCCCGATTTCACCCTGGCGTCGATCCTGATTTTGTGCAACCAGACAATAAGCCTATGTAAACATGGGCTATTGATTTCTATTCTTGATAGGGAGTGATATTGGGGTGAACTGGGACGCGGGAGAAGAAGAATACTTCCGATGATGGCGTAATGATGAAGCAATCAAGCCACATGATCTGGGAATTGACAATCACGCGATCATGCAATAATTCTGCTATCTCAATAATTAATCGCTACTTCAAACACTAGCTGTCACAGTTTTTTTTTTAATGTTTGGCAAGTTAATCTGAAATGATCGATTTATAAAATTATGGTGCATATGCCGGTGCATATGTCACTCACACCTGCACTTCTCTTGGATTGGAAACATAAAAAAACAAAAACGTAAAGGCCCCGTACAATTAATAGCCTGCATTATTTTACATAGCAAAAAGGAGGGGGAGGTAGAGGTCTGGAGGAGGAGGAGGAGAAGGAAGAGAAAAAGGAGGAAAGTTACTTTGTAATTTGAACTATTATTATCCGTCTTCTTCTTCTTGCTGGATAAGTTAATTTTATATGCCAATACTTAATTGAAACGAAAATTTAAAACATATGGCATTACAAAATATGTATTTTATTTGAACGGAGAAATCATCTCTATAGCCTAGTCTCCATTACTCATTCTCTATCAACCCCGAGACCCAAAATCATTCCGATCCCTCCCCCTCCCCGCGCAAATCGTCCCAGCAATTAATGCCACGATGTTAAAGTCTACCAATAGTAGGCCTATCTTTTATTTAAAGTTGTACACTATACATTGAACCAAATCGAGGTTGTTTGGGGTGCATGTCCTGCAGTTCAAGGGTCATCTCTGTCACTTGGAACATTATTCATTAAAAACTCGTGTTTCCCGGCATCGCTGAATTGCACGTGATTTCATGTACGTAGTAACATTACTCGTGAAAAAAAAAAAACATTTAGGCCTAATTCAATAGATTTGCTCTCATATGACATTTATTGCGCAAAATAATTTACAATTGACGTAATTCTATACAAAGGCCCAATTTGCGCTCCAAAGCATTTACGTTCTGCCTCGTATACCGTGAGTGGGCTAAAACCAAACAGATAGGGGCCAAGAACAAGAGGACGAAGAAGGATAAGAATAGACTGGTAGAACTGGAAAGGGAAAAAACTGGAAAACTACAAAATAAAAAGAAGAAGGATTGACGAGGGGTGATGATTAAATACCCACTCTTCTAAATTGAATGGAATGTTTAAACTCTAAAACTATTTTGCAAGACTTTATACATTTTATGATTGTATGGCACCATTAAAACCTATCTTTGAACATTCTTAACATTAGTACTACCAATTGGACAAAATAATACTACATGACAAATTTGATTTTCAAAATCAGACTAAATATAATTCCCGACATAATTTCAAGTAATCTTTGTATTGAATAATTGTTTAGTGTACACTTTATTTTTGAAACCAGAAACAGACACTATCTCCCACTATCTGCGGAATAGGCTAGGCCTATTTGCTTATAATTCATTTCGACATTCTTGACCATATTTATGGAAGACTATACCAACCTATTTTATTGAATCAAAATCACTAAGAAATTGAAACCTATCTGATTAAATATAGGCCTACTTAATAAATGAATATTACTCTGCAAATTTGTATGATAATAAATAGCTATCCAACGGAAGGCCGTTTTCGCTTTACCTGTTTTCATTCCATCATCATGTTGTCTCGGAAAAGTGTGTACTTTTCCTTATGTAATTATTATAGGACTATAGGCCTATACAGTACTGCCTCGACAGAACGTTTTGACGTTTTATGCAGATTCCTCAATCCAAAGTTTTTCAGATCGTGTATTGTCAGTTTGTTTTATATTATTTTTCTGTTGTATATTGGCTAGAATTGGAATAAAATTTGAATTTGAATTTGAAAAAGAAGGGAGAGAATGGTAACGAGAGGAAGAAACAAGAACGAGGAAGAGGAGGAGGAGGAGAAGAAGAAGAAGGAGGGGAAGAAAGAGGAAGAGGAAGATAGAAGTAAATGAAGAACAATTTGGTGAAAAGGTGGAAAAAAAAAGAAGGGTTAAAGGAAACAGAAGAAAGGAGTGAAATGGAAAGAAAGTAGGGTAGGTGAGGAAGGAGAATGAAGGAAAAAGAGGGAGGGACAGAAAGCAGTTTTTCTTTATTAACCCGTTGGAGACGATTTGATTTTGCTATAACACGCATTTCCCATACACTCCAACACGAGATAACTCGTACTTAGTCTCCAGCGGGTTAATAGGCCTAAGCAATAAGCATAATGATAATGTATTGCTATGTTGGGAAGTGGGAACTTCAAGATATAGGCCTATAAACAAACAGAAAAGGGCGTGAAGATAAAAAGTAGACATGCAAAATGTAGGCCTATAAGCCATGATGGTGTATTTATTAATGTTATTATTTCTTTGTTCATTGAATAATCTTTAAATAAAGCAAGAAGTTGGGTCAATTAATTTGGATAAACTAAATGTGAGCCCGTCACCGGGCCCGTCATAATTCTTGCAAACGGGTTCACAAAAGGATGATTTCTTTTCCAATACAGATTTTTTTTCTTCATTTTTTGGACAGCGCCATCTACGCACACACATAAAAATCTTCCTCGAAAATCGAAAACTGAGCGAAGTAGTTCACAATGGCTGGTGTGTTGTTTGAAGACATTTTTGATGTGAAAGACATTGATCCTGAGGGGAAGAAGTTTGACCGAGGTAAGCTTTGCTAACCTAAAATACATATGGCTCGTAACATATGCGCTACCTTAGCCATTTTGTCAGTAACCGTCCCAAACCTCGACCCAACGTGGGGTGCCATGGGCGCTGCCATTTTGGATTGTCATAGGGATTATGTTGAGTCGTCAGCCAGCCAGGCCTGCAGGGGCAGTGCGAGGCAAAAACATGTCGAGACATGTCTGGCCTGCCCTGTTTGCATGGCGTGGTATTCGTGCGTCATTCGTTGTTTGGGTACGGGTTGGCATTGCGAAATATATACATGTACTGTGCAAGTGCACAGGTGCAAGTCTGACTAAACGAAGAAAAGCTCAAATACCTGGCCTGGCTGTGTGACTGTCTGTGTCTGTGAAAAAGATTCAGTGAGTCGTTGGTCGTGACATGTCTGGCAGTGGCAGTGCAGCACAGATTGACACTGTCTTGTTTACAAGTGCTACCACCAACTAGGCTGCGGCATGCTAGGCAAAGGCAGTGCTTGCTTATTGCTGGGCCTTGCTGGCCAGGGTCAGGCATGTCAAGAGAGCTCTGGAGTGAATCTCAATGTGATTTGTCAATTTCTGTGGCCGTTGTAACTTGTATACTATTATTATCAACTCGGTCTTACTGACTGTGAGTGTGACTACAGGTCGATACTGATATTGCAACAATGGACATGGATCACTTCCTCTGTGTTCATGTGGTGCTTCTGCTGATGCCTGATGGTGGTGGTAATCTCATTGTTAGATCTACACTGTCAAATGGAAATTGGCCATTTTCTGTAAGTATTACAATATATAGATCTAGATCTATAATAGAACTCTCGAAACAAGAACAGAAAATCTCTAAACCAATTTACAACAGCCATTATGTTTACCATTTAAAAAACAAAATGTGACTGTGAGTTGATTTCCGTATATCTAAGACTAAGTTACTTATAATTTGGCATTAGACCTATTTGTTTTATCCTAGTCCCTCAATGGATTAAAGCCCAAGTTTAGTTTCGGGGATTTTTTTTTTTAATTTGAAAGCTTTATGCCCAATGGTCATATCACACCAATAACACTTAACAGATTCTGAATGTCTTTCGTTTTTTAAATTAATGAAAAATCTTGGGGGGGGGGGGACCCCAAGAGTTTGGACTATATGTTACATTATAGCATCCAAAGGATAAATCTGAGTTATACCTCATCAGAAAGAGCAGAGTATAAGGCTAATGAAACTTGATTATGAGTTTCCCGTCACATTTTTTTCAGCCCATAATGAGGGAACTATTTCATTATTCATTATTTATTACATGCAGGATTTCATTATTTTAACTTTTTTACAAACACTTAAATGCTTTTTTGGTCATTCCATTTGCACATTTCTAGTTTCTAACGATTCTAACCCAAAACCTGTACAGTGGAACCCTTTTGATGGATTATAGACCAACAGACGATCTTGAAACGAAATACAAACATTGGGTCTATTTTTTAACTCATTTCCCACCAAAACTTCCAAAATCAACCGAAAAGGTGAGGCTTGAAAAGAATTTTTCAAAATAATGAATTATTCTCAGATTTTCGGCTGCTAACGCGGCCCAAAAATCATAACGAGGGCGGGTGACGGAAACTCATAATCAAGTTTCATTAGCCTAAGGTGTTTCGGTTATCTGAGTTATACCTCGTCAGAAAGAGCAGACTCTGCTCTTTCTGATGAGGTATACATGTAACTCAGATAACCTTAAGTTTAACACCTTATTAATCCTTCGGATGCTATAATGTAAAATATAGTCGAAAATCTCAGGGGTTTCATTGATTAATTTTAAAAAGAAATGAAAGGCATTCAGAATCTGTTATTGGTGTGATATGACCCTTGGGCATAAAGCTTTCAAATAAAAAAAAATCCCCAAAACTAAACTTGGGCTATAACCACAATATTTGAGAGGTCTTTTTCAAGGAAAATAATAAAGTACCAACATGTTAGTGTTCAATGTGGATGTACATGTAACAGTAAAATATCATTTTTGGTTTGTTACTATTACAGTACTTGTCTTGTCAAATGTTTGGATAACAATGGAATTACTTAATTAAAGAGAATACACAAAAATCAACTTGATTACTTGCAGAACAACATCATTTTAATATCAGCTGCTTTCAAACCTTCTGTGAACAGATGGTAGGCCTATTCTAAAAATGTCACACTACATGTAGTACGGAGAGAGTAGTTGAAAACAACAGAACACTTCGTTTTTGACAAATCTGCTACACAAATCCCCACCGCTGACAAAGTACTAACACAGAAATCAATATGTGGGACTGTGCCATTCACACTGCAGCAACTGAGTTGACTTGGTCGAGTATTCAAACTGCCAATCCCTCAACTTTTTATTGCATATGAATTGAATTAGTCCCACATTATAATGCAAATGTAATTTACTCTCACCAGGAAACCAATGAAATGTGAAATTTTGATGAAAGATTTTCCATCATCAACCAGTAGGCCTACTGTGTATTCTCTTTAAACTGTGTCATTCAACTGTATCAACATAAGTACTGTGAATAAAGTTACATGTACATACATGTATGTTTTTGCAGCAAAATGACATAAAACAAATAACTGGAGTGCTGGACCCTAAAATTCTAAAGAGTTTTTTCTCCTGATCAATGTGGACTTCGGAAGTACGAAGTCAGGGTAAAGAGAAATGTGGTTGTGACCATTGTGACCATTGTGACCATTGAGAAGTTTTGAATTGTATTTTGTGAGTACTGTTAGTGCTGTTGATTGCTAAAAAGTATTGGGGGGGGGGGGCATCGGAAATATTGTAACCCATGCGTGTACATTGACTTTAAAAAATAACCCATAGCTAGGATTTCAGCGGGTTGTCAACGCGACCGCAAACAAGGATACATAAGTACAAACAAAAGCACCCGTAGCAAGGATTTTTCTAAAGCACCAAGCAAGGTTTTTTTCTTTTCTTTTTGTGCAGATTCATCCAAAAACAATACCACCCCCTCCCCCAACTCCACCAAATTAGGTATTTTGATAGGCCAAATATGGATCCCCAAACTAGATCTACTATATTAAAAATCTTCACTTTGGTGTACCGGTACACATGCATTGTTACAACATTTTTACACATGAATGGTGCTCACTCCCCACCCCCCGAAAAAAATCATACCAGCTTTTCTTTGTGCATGTTATGATGTTCATTTGCTGAAATAAAATTTATCGTGTGCATTATTAGTGTGCATGATTGTGTCGTTTGTGTCCATTTCTTATTCCACACACACATACATGTACATTCTGGTAAATGCCGTAAAACATGGACTTTAAAATGTCAAAGAGGGTTAAATCGTGGACATCTGGGTATGAGTTAGAAATTAGACAAGGAACCGTGAACAAACTTCTTCAAACATGATTTTAAATGTATAATAGGCCGTTTGCAACCATTTGGTATAGACAGCCAACCGTGGACAGTCCACGGTTGGGGGTGTCCACGGTTTGATTGCAAACTTTCAGGTGTCCACGTTTTATGGCAAAAACATACATGCACACATACACACACACACACACACACACACACACACACACACCCAGCTAGAAACAAAAGCATACACATACATCAGTCTGGGTTCACATAGACCAGATACTGGTCTTTTTTTATCGTATTAATTCCCCTCCGTCACGCACCGGCAAAACATACACTTACCACACTGAACGCGCTATGCCCGCTGAAGGCGATATCCCGCTGAAGACACTTTCCCCAGTGTTTGGGGGTAGAGATTATGCCTGCGTACGATGCATGGTAATGTACGCGTACTAGTGATAACACGTGCGCGGTAATTGAATACAAAACAGTCCAGGCAGTGGACTAGGGTTCACACTGCATCAGCTACTCCCAGTTGATGAGAAACCCAGAAGGCAATCTGGTATTGCACCATACCCATGCAACGCAACTGTAGTCTGATTGCTACATGTAGCTAGTAACATGTATTTCTCAGTTTTGGTGTGGGGGTGGGGGAAGAGGTTGAATTTGAAAACACCAGCCCTTTATGGTGATAACAAGCACAGTGTATGAAAATATAATTCCTTTAAACTACCCTATGCTCC
The DNA here is from genome assembly GCA_001188425.1 of Eucidaris tribuloides. Classification (NCBI taxonomy): domain Eukaryota; kingdom Metazoa; phylum Echinodermata; class Echinoidea; order Cidaroida; family Cidaridae; genus Eucidaris; species Eucidaris tribuloides. The sequence continues at coordinate 56,568 of JZLH01S0523406.1, forward strand.
CGAATTTTTATTAAATACAGTATAGATGGTAAATTGGCAAGTTTTCCCCTCCCAACACCTCCATCACCCCGCAAAGCTAATGTCAGTTTAAATGAAAAAAAAATCACCATCTTGGATCACAACATGTACCATATGACTTAGAAAAGGTGGTGGGGAGTGGGGTAGAGGCCCGGGGGGGGGCAGTGTCATTACAAGGTATACACCATGCGCGTGTATGGACTTTCAAATGGACCCTAAACAAGTAATTGAAAGTCGATCTCAGAATACCCTAAACAAGTGTTCAAGTTTAAAACGAATACCCTAAACAAGTATTCAGTTTAAAAAGATACCCTTTTGAAGTAGGCCTATACCTTCTATTAAAAGTATACCCTTTTTTCCTGATTTTGGCGATTTTGATGCCCTTTTCAATGTACGCGACTACATCGTCCGACCTTGAAAAACAACCCTTTTTACACGTTTTTTCACACGGGCATGGTGTACACGTTACCCGGGGGGTAGAGGAACAAATCGGCCTCATCCCCTTTTTGTTGGTGCCTAAAAAGTTGGGGGGGGGGGATCAGTGGAGGAAAGAGAAAAAGAGGAAAAATACCAAATCCCCCATATTGGTCTGCCCATCTCTGGAACCCTCCCACCCTCGTGGAACCCCCTCCCCACCAAACCCTTGGAAAATCCTGCCACTGTACATGTACATCATTGATAACAAGGACTTTTGTGTGTTTACAATGACAGGCAAAACAACCAGATCTACTGAATGATTGCAAGCACTAGACAAACATCATAAATCAAAAACTAAATACAAAATCAATGCCTTTGGAATCTGAACAAAAGAAATCTACACAGTAACTCCAACTATCTAAAGTCCATCCCATTCAGTCAACACCCTGGTTCTGTGTACTTGGTGATCCCAAGTGACCTTTGCTGTGATTGGTTGTTTGGCTTATTCACAAGGAAGTCTAGTACATGTGCTGTTTTGTGATTGGTCAGAGGTGAGTTGAGTTGTTGCTGGGGTTTTTAGCACAGCCGAATATGGAGTGAAGTTTTACTACATGGTACATCATGTTTTAGCTTATTTGCAAGTTTTCAAATAAGTTTTTAGATTTGTGTCAAGCAGGGCTCCACACTAACATTTTTCTTGATTTGCCCTTTGGGCAAGTAAAATTATCACTTTCAGATTTTTACTTGCCTGAAATAAAAAATTACTTGCCTGAAAATAAACAATGAAAAAATTTATATTTCTCACTAATTTTAGTCACCCAGGCGTTTGGTAGGGCATTGTAAATTTATTTTATACTAGGGGTTGCAAAAGGTGTGATTTATTAATTAAAGAGGACTTCATACAGTGTTACAATTCTGCACAAGCCTGCGTGTCAAGCCGAGCCATTATCAATGAGACAACAGTACACACATTTGATGTTTTACACTCAAGCTTCCAAACCAAACAAAGTATTATGAAGTGCAAACTAGTCAAACAAAGATGAAATTTGGTATCCAGACCAGAAGTTCATTGAAGCCAAATCTACATTGTTTCACACATATTTTTTTTTCACTTTTGGTAACATTTTTGGACACGTTTTCACATTTAACATCAAATTTCTACTTGCTCATTTGGGCAAGTATATTTTCAAAATATTGATTTTGTACTTGCCCGATGTGACATTTTACTTGCCCCGGGCAAGCGGGCAAGTGCTAGTGTCGAGCCCTACATGTAAATATTCCTAGTACACTTTACTGCGGTACAGTGTGGACCCATAATGAATTTGTAGCCATTACACTTGTATAGTGTAGGTAGTAGGCCCTACTACATGTAGTACTGCTGGTTTTGCTTCAACAACTATGACCCTGTTTACAGTAAAGGGCCAGCCTCGGGCCGGTCCGAGGCCCGCCTAAATTGTGGTACTCGGACCCGCATTTTTGTGCGTTTACACTGCAGCCTTGGGCTGGCGGCTGGCCCCAGTAAAGTTTTCCATCGCATCTCTTGATTGTCATCAGCAGGGCTCACAACTGGCAAACAAACACACACACACACACATACGCACACACACGTACAATATATAGAAAGATAGATATTTTAAAGATAGATAGAAAGATTGAAAGATAGATAGAAATATAGATGGAAAGAAAGATAGAACTACAAAAAGATAGATATAAAGATAGAAATAGAGATAGAAAGAAAAATTATAGATAGAAAGATAGGGAGATAGAAAGATAACTGAAAAGAAATATAGTAGGATAGATAGAAAGATATACATGTAAAGATAGATAGATAGAAAGATGAAAAGAAAGATAAATAGAAAGATAGAAAGATAAAGAAAGATAGGATAGAAAGAAAGATATAAAGACTACATGTAGAAAGATAGAAAGAAAGACAAAGAAAGATAGGATAGATAGAAATATAGGATAGAAAGATAGCAAAAAAAATTGAAAGATCTATAGAGAAGAAAGATAAAGACAAAGATAAGATAGTAAGATAGAAAAATAGATAGATAGGTACATGTAAGATAAATAAATAATGATACCTTGAAATTTGATTAATTGATACAAAGACTTTGCATGTACATGTAAGTGTGGAGTAAACTGTTTTATTTTCCAAATGCATTGTAGGCAATTTCATGAATTGCAATCTGTTCACCGAGGATCTTCACGCCATGTGTGGGGATGTGGATACTGACTGTACAATCAACGGTCTCTTGGCAATATTAATTAGTCCTGTAATTTCTCACCATGTGTAATGCATACAACGTACAAGAGGGAGCAAAACTGTATATTTTCGCAATCATTTAGGACAAATTTTGAAAATAAGGAGTTTACACTGTATGATGATTTCAGGGCTGCACTCAAAATTTTAATTTTTCTCCAACGCCACATGCCTATTTCCCTAAGGACAGCTTCTTTCCCCCTACGGACACTCTTTTCCCCTACGCCCAATAGGCCAATTTTTCCTACAGAGCTATGTTTTCCCCTACAAAAATACACTTTCCCCCTTCGAAGATACTTTTTCCTGACACAAAATAACCTTAGTAAATGCAAGAGATTTATTTTAATTGAGAAAGTTGACATTGTGATCACCTCGATACTGCGGCATGCGCACATTATGGTTTTCGTAATTATACGATATAGTGACCAACTTGGATAATGGATTTACCCAAATGATGTCTACAGACGAATATATTTGGGAATTCTTAGAAAATCTTTAAAGATTTAATAATGTGTTTTGAAAATTGTCAAAACCCCCTACAAATCATCAAAAATCCCTACTTTCCCCTATGGAAGGATCATTTTCCCCGTAGGGATTCCCTACTCCCTACGGTTGGCTAAAATTCCCTACAGTAGGGATTTTCCCCTACGAGTGCCAGCCTTGGATGATTTCAATCTGTTCAATGGAACTTCACCCATGGTGTGGAGGTGATGGATGCTGTGCATGTTTGGTTGCAATAAACATCACTCTCATTGCAATATCTCACTGATGATGTGGCTGCCTCACCTGATTCATAATGAGTCATCCTGGAGGAACTCATGCATATTGATGAGCAGCTATTTACAGACATGCAACACTTTTCATAGAATGGATTAGTCCATCCTGTTGGTAGGGGAGGTCAGCATATTATGATAATGAGAAGTAAAGGGTACAGAATATGAACCCTGAAATCATTCTCTAAATTTCAGTTAAAATTCTTTAGCCTCTGCTGCAATAGCTGAGGCTCTGACCATTCAAACTAGGCTGTTATTGATGTGCTATTGATAATCGGCTGATTTTGCATCTTAGCGATATGTCGATAGTGATTCTGTGTTAACGATATTAGCCAACAGGTCTACTACAGTAAGTGTACGTTTATGAATCTTGTTCAGCATACAAGACTAAATTCCCATCATGATAATGGAGAGTATTGTATGTTTCGTCATTTAAGGAAGAACTTCCAAATCGCATCAAAAATCGAAATGTTGATTGATCGAATGAGCTGTAAACATAATGGGACTACACAGACAACACACACAAGACAACGGAGATAAATGCTACATGCGTGTACATTTGACTCGTAAAAATTGTCTGGCTTACCTGAAAATATCAAGCTGATACTCTTCTCTACATGATATTTCCGTGAAATATTCTGCTCCTCAGTCCTCGCACATCTTCCAAGTTAACAGTCGACTTGACTAGGTTTTCCAGCTAAAAATATCAAAGCCAAATCACCCAAAATACAATCATTTTTGTCACGTGAGATTGTACAGACGACAACACAATTCACAACGATGCCATGTTGTATCAGTCGCTGTCCCTGCACCGTATATCCGCCACTGCACGAATCACACGCAAGCGAAGCAAATTATGGCGTTCGTGATCGTAGTTGCACCTGGGCAATGCGCAACACGCTGTTTCGTGGCGCACTGTAGAGATAACAGTGCGCCATGAAACAGCGTGTTGCGCATTGCCCAGGTACAACAACGATCACAAATGGCATAATTAGGCCTACAGCAACAACTTCACAAAAATCAGTATACAGTACCTCTGTTACCATCAGGGCATAAAATTTTGTGACAAATCCTTGTTGTCAAGCCCTGTCAAATAACATGGACTGCCTCCTCATTTTCAAAAATCTGGATGAGATTGAGCAGCTACATGTATTTAAAAAAAAAAAATACTTGGCCCTATCAAACTTTTGTATTTACAAAAGAAACATATATCAAAAAGATAGAATTTATAGATTTTGAATAAAAGTTCTTAGTGGCCTCATGAAAAAGTACTTCATGATTGTGTTCATGATTTGCAGTTTTGCACATCCATGAAAGTTACATCCAGTGTCTGAAATCTAGACTACCATTACAAAATACAACTTGAACAACGACCCAATGTCAAATGATTAATCGTATATATCAAAAACTTTACAATAATAATAGTAATAATATAGATATTTATAACGCACAAACATGTCCATCCATAGGATGCTCAAGGCACTCACAGTAAGTGTCCTTCTTGGTTAAAATAAGTCTTTCATCAGATATGTCTTTAGATCATTCTTAAATCTGTTGACGGTCTCAGCCAACTGAATTGATTTGGGAAGTCCATTCCACAGAGGAGGAGCTGCTGTTGCAAATGTTCCAGCACCCCATGTTCGATTTGATTTGGGGACAACCAAGGAAAGGTGACTGGACAAACGCAGGCCAGAACGTAATGGTTTGTGGATTTTCAGGAGAGAGTTAATGAATGTACTGTGGGGAAGAGAAGTTTAGTGTTCGGAAAGTGATTAGAAGGATCTTACATGTATTGTATTCGCTTTTCAACTGGCAACCAGTGTAGACTTTTCAAGATTGGTGTTATGTGACACATATGAATGAATGAATCCCAAATTTTGAATACTGTATTTTTATGTACGTTTCGAATTGTTGGATCAAATCTGAGCAAAACCAGTTTAGTGTGCAAATAAAAAGCACAACCTTAAGAAAATTTTTGAGGTGACCCACACGAAGGCCTTTATCATGGCCTTGACAAAGAACTACTGCAGTCACTGGTATTTATGACCACACCCATGGTGAATGGAGGACAATAAGAGACTTCAGTGCACTTTGTACCCTCACAGTTCACTGGTTGTGAAGTATGCCAATGGCTTTGTTATAGGAAAGGGGATTCCCCTGGTAAATAATTACCTCACCAGTCAGCTGTAGATGTTCTGTAGTCTACAGAAACAGACCTTTCATTTGGTCTGTATCAATTAATGAAACATATTTGATCCAATAATGTCATAGGATATTCGCAGCCATAGTTGTGACGTCACTCCGAGGTCAACCGACGA
>JZLH01S0523406.1:62378-72583 GCA_001188425.1 Eucidaris tribuloides
CATGCATACTGTACCCATCCATTATGAATTGCTTCAGTTTTGAACATGTTTTCTGAGAAATGTGCATAAAATTTGCATACACACAGTACGAAAAAGTTCAATCCACCCACACATTGGATTTGTCCTTCACAGATTCATTATTGAGGCACACTTTTAGCTTCATTCTGAAAGTACACGCAACCAACTTTCTCATTGAAATGATACATGTATGTTTGATACCGACGTGACACTGAAAACAATACTTCTTTCAAAGCACAAGTTTAGTTTTGGTGATTATTTTTTCTAATTTGAAAGGTTTATGCCCGAAAGGTCATATCACACCAGTAACAGATTCTGAATGTCTTGAGTTTTTTTAAAATTAATTAATGAAAAATCTACGGGGGGACCTCTGAGTATTTTTTACTATATTTTACAATTATTTTATAGCAGTGCAAAGGGTTAATAAGGTGTTAAGGTTATCTGAATTATACCTCATCAGAAAGAGCAGACTCTGATCATTCTGATGAGGTATAATTCAGCTAACCTTAACACCTTTATTTACCCTTTGGATGCTATAATGTTAAATTTAGTCAAAAATCTTCGGGGTTCCCCCCCCCCCACGAGATTTTTCATTAATTAATTAAAAAAAAAAAAACTACAGGCATTCAGAATCTGTTATTGGTGTGATTATGACTTTTGGGCATAAACCTTTCAAATTAAAAAAACACACCAAAACTAAACTTGCACTTGGTCCATGCTTTGAGAGTGCCTGTCTGCCACAACCATAACTGTATCACTGATATTATGGTTCGCATCAAAGCAATTCTCTTAAAACTTTTGACAAAAATGTGACCAATTTAAGTGTCTGGCACAACAGCTTACACCAGGGAAAAAATACACAGGAGCTCGGGGCAATTTCGCCCCCGAAATGGCAAGAGAACCCCTGTAAATTGCCATAGAGTTTTATACAAAAGAGTGTCTGGAACATGAAAAGTAGCCCCCAAAAAAGAGTTTTTTTTTTTTTTAAGCTGCTTACATAAGGCTAATTATTTGACTATTTTTGCCCATGCTATAAACTGAGACATTATAGTCAATCAAGTGAGTACAGTTACATGTAGGTTGCATGGAGAAGTGACCATGAATAGGAGGGAATCAACAAACTATGGTTAGAAGTTCATAACCAAAACAGCGGCGAGACTAAAAAAAAAAAACAAAAAGCTGTCCTGTTTATATAGTAATGATGGTTTATAAATTTGAAAACCTTTGAATAAAATAATGAAAAAAATAAACATTTAGGAGCGTTTTCCCGTTTCTTCCGAAAGGGGAAAAAAAAACTGTTTTTCCGGGACTGGAAAAAAAACGGTAAAAACGGCGCCGAAAAACCGCCTGCGAGAAACTGCCAACCCTGCTGTGATGATGGGTATTGTGTTTCCCCTGGATTTCATGTACATGTAGTTTCATGCTGTAACCATCCTACAGTACATTATATTTTTGCCAAACTGTTGGGAAACTGGTTGATTGGGCATGTTGACAAAAAGAGGTCTGTACAAAAGACTAGATTAGAATGTACATGGGCTATGGACACTGCACCTGCAAAACTTTAGTTGTGCAAATAGTACGTGTTTACCTGCATGCTGAATTTGGCAGTTCAAAGTCCACAGATTTTGCCATAAAGAACCATTACAACTGAAATCGATTTCAGTCACTCTCAAAACGTGCTGGAATCTGAAATAATATTTGGGGGTATTTTTTTTCCTCCTATTCTGTAGACTTCGGCACAGTAAACTGTTTTTGCTGTTTGCATCCACTGTGTGGGAGTTTCGTCACATGTCTAGATGCATAATCTGTAAAGATTAAATGCTGAAATGATCGAAGTACTTGAGTATTGATATGAAATTAGGTCATATTAATGACTTTAACAGTAACACCACCAGTATGATTTTGGTGAGTTTGGCCCAGTGGTAAAATTGATTGATTTTCCCAATTAACTTACACTGCTTGTAATGCTGTGAGCAACTCATCTTTGTACAGTACAATGTAAGTCTTGAGCAGTCTTACCAGTTTTAAGCATGTTACATGGTTCTTGAAATACACTGGCAATTTTTGGACCACCTACACATTAAATGATTAAAAAGAAACACGCACGCACGCACGCACGCATGCACGCACGCACACACACACACACACACACACACAGTGTACTCTACATGTATGGAATATTTTTCAATTCCGGATTCACCCTAAAAATGGCCATTTATTCACAAAATAAAAGAAAAACAAAACAAAAAATGAAAAAAATTCATGCAAAGTTCTTGGTCCAAAATGTTCCCAATTCTACAGTCCCAAAAAAATTTTCAAGTATAAATTGTGTCTTGTGACTCATGCTTCCACGGCTAAAAGGGGGTGTTTTCAGCATAAAGGGGAGAGGGGGTGAGGGGTTTCCCTGAAAAAAGGGGGTGTTTTGGGGTGTTCAACATGCCTTTTGTAAAAGGAAGATGTTTGAACACCCAAAACACTGCTGCATATGCGTAAAACATGCCAGTAATAGGGTTTATGCCAGTTCCATTGAAACCAGAATTTTCCCAGTACCAGCTTGAAAGCAAAATGGACATGGTGTCTGGCATCTGCTGCCCTCGCTTGTCTCTTTCATGACATGATAACTGGGAACTTACAACCAAATCTGATTTCCAGTTCTTTGACACCCTTGTTGGGTAGTCTGGTAGAAACATAGATCTTGCTGTACTTGTAGGACTACTTTTTGTCATACTTGGTAAACACAGTAATGTAGCTCAATGTAAATTGCCAAGGATGTCACTCATAAGGGAAACCCCCTACCGTAGCGGATTTTGGCCAACCGTAGGTTGTAGGGGATACATGTACCTACGGGGAAAATGACCTTCCGTAGGGGAAAAGTAGGGTTTTTTGATGATTTGTAGGGGATGTAGGTTTTTTTTTTTACAAATTTTCAGAAATATTATTAAATCCCCAAAGGATTTCAAAGAATTTCCGTCCGTTTTGTCCATCTCCGACGAAGATATCGAATCAATCTATTGCCTTTAATAAGGTTATTTTGTTGGGGAAAACATAGCATCGAAGGGGAAAAGTGGATTTTGAAGGGGAAAACAAGGTTTGTAAGGGAAAAATATAGTTATTAGGCCTAGGGGAAAAGTGGTGTCTGTAGGGGCAAATACGCATGCGCCGTAGGGGGAAATTAAAATTTTGAGTGGCAGCCCTGCAAATTGCTCTTGGAATATAGTTGATGCAGAAAGCTATTAAGAAATTGATAAAAATATAATCAACCCTCCGTAAGTGCATGGATGATGGAGCTACTAAAATTTTTTTAGTAGATCCATGGTAACTGGAAGCCACATTCGTCAAATATTGCCAAAGTCGAAGGACATTTAGAGTCCCCTGTTCTATATTGTTTTTAACCTCTCATTTATATTTTTCTATTGGCAAAGCTTTTTTTTTCTTCGTCGCACTCCCAATGGATTCAATGTGTGCAGAGTTGACTGTGTGACATTGTCAATGATTTTGTCATATCACGTTTTCCAACCTGCACAGTGAAATCGATCAAAAAATAAAAAAGGAGAAAAAAGAAAAGAATGAAATTGAATGAAGGAATAATATCTGTTGTGGTCTGCTGCCCTCTGTTGTTGTAGTTGTTCCAAGTTTAATGGGAGTGGCAGTGTGTTTTGCTTGGACTCTACTTCCTGAATGGTAGATTTCACCAGGAAGTTCTCTCTGTGGCTCTTGCCATATGGTTCCAGATTACATGTATGGCATTGAGGGATAAGAGATATAGAGTGTGCTGAGCATATCATTTTATTTCCAGGGTTCAAATAAAATAGTGATTTAAAGTAGTTCTACATGTATATCATTGCAGTTAGTCCAAAACCGGTTAAGCCTCCAAACAAAAACAAAAACAAACAAAACAAAAAGAGAGAAGGGAAAGGAAAAGGAAAGGTGCAAACATGCTAATGTTCACGGTAAAGAACATTATTATTTTTGCTTGTCTTGATGTGCCGAAGTTGCAATGCACCTCAAAATACATACGATGTTCATAGAGCTAATTTCCGTGGCTCGTTAAGATCTCACAAGCATTGCGTAACAAATTGAGAGTTAATTGATCTTGATTCTGCGGCAAATAGATAGAAACAAAATGGTTAGCCGAAACCTACAAATACAGAACAGTTCGGATCTTCATGATTGGTTGGTGGTCAGTTAACCTCTCACTATACATGACATGCACCTACAGTAGCATACATGTACGTGTATTACACAGGTGCAAAAATTGTTACAAAAAGATGTGATCATGCACGTGTTCATTACATGTACATCAAAACCCAAATGCACAAGTAATTGTATGAACTTCAAGACTCAAAGTACTGTACATACTGTACAAGTACTGTATGTGTACGTACTTGATACAAAATTTGAAAGGACAGCAAACTTGCCTCTATTGCAGACAAGAAAGCACTTGGTCGATGTGCGACATTTAAGTAGGTTCACACTCAAAATGGAAGATTCCCAAATTATGAGTTTTAACAGTCCTGCTGAAAGAAAATGTTAAAGGTAAGTGATTGGGGGTAGGCCTCAACTTGGGGTAAAAACTATTCTAGAATCAAGTCAACCATGCAGGGATTCTACTGTGAAAATGTTGTAGTCAAAAGTTGACTCATTTTGAAATACACTGTAATGTCAATCAGTATGCTTTGTAACAGACAAATGTAGTGTACATGTAGCCTTCTGCAATCTGTCGTGCCCCAATGAAATTAAACTGCTGGCCTGTTCATGCTTCATTCTCTGTAAAACAAACTCAAGACAAATCCTTCCAACCAGGAGATCCACTCTAGCTGGTGTACATTTGGTTTATCTTTCAACCAGTTTAGTTCTAAAGATATTTTTTTTATTTCTCCCAATCATGTCACTGAGCTTTCAATGATTCAATCTCATTTTCATACTTAACAAAATTTTTGTGCAATAACCTACATGTACAGTTGAATGAGTTGAATGACCTGACCTGCTTTTGTCTTATTTTGTTGAGTGTTACAGTACCTTGCATCAAACACAGATGGTAATTGATGAATAAAAACGACCCAAGTCCATTTTGGAATTTTTTTTTATTGTCCCATGTGAAACCAAAGATTACATTTCTAGTTAATCAAAGCATACATGTAAGTGTATCGTGATCATCTCTAGATATCGAGAATTGTATGCTAGAAATTTGGTTAACTGATGTCATCTTCGGTTTCATTTGGGAGAATAAAGACAAATTTCCAAAATGGACTTGGCCCGTTTTTATATTCAGATACTCAATTTTAAAGTTGTAAAAAATGGGGTTACTGCAGAACAGGATGGGCATTTGGCACTTTGGCAGTTGAAATCAAACATATTTATACTTACCTGTAAATGATGTATGTATCCATGGTGTAATTAAGTGAATTTATTTGAGTTTTTGGCCAAAAGTGGATAAAACTGATATCAATCATGATTGTTAATCCCAATTTAAAAATGACCCTCACAAGGAAACATAATCTCATAATAAAAAGACCACCTGGCCAGATTACACATTTAAAGACAAACTTAAAATTGTTTTTCTCAAAATCGTATGACTACGTGTAGCATGATGATTGCCATAAAGCAATTGTGGTGTTTAAGCTGCATAACGTATTGGAGACCAGGAACAAGAAATGTGTGTTTGAAATCAAATCATCTCTGACGAACTAATTTGAATGTCATGTGTATGACCCTTTGAGTCCTGATTGGATAATGTAAAATGAGTGACTATTGTGATTGTCTTATTTACTCTGAAGAAATGTAGAACAGAATAAAAGATGTACAGTATGGGCCTGTTCAAGCGCTCTCCTAAAGCGAACCGTACTGCCAAACCGTGCCAGAGGAGGTGCCTGAACACCCCTAAAGCAAACCGTACCGTACCGTACCGCTCCAGAAGTGTGTCACAGAGGACCACCTCCTGATGTCGTCTGGAGCGTGCCAAGGCGTGCCGTACTGCGTTAAGCACCTGAACGCATTCCGCAATACTTTAACGTGTGATCCCCTCAGATTAGAGAGTAAAGCGTACCGAATTCCTCGGGGGCACGCTTCCCACATTTTTGCCTGAACACTCGCAAATGAACCACTCTGGCACGGTAGGCATTGGGTAGGCACGGTACGGTACGGTACGGTTCGCTTCGCTTCCAAAAGCACTTGAACATGCCTAAGGGCCTGTTCAAGCACTTTTGGAGGCGAACCGTACCGTACCGCACCGTGCCAACGCAATGCGTACCGTGCCAAAGTGGTTCATTTGCGAGTGTTCAGGCAAAAATGTGGGAAGCGTGCCTCCGAGGTACCACTGTGGTACGCTTTACTTGCGAATCCGAGGGAACCACACATTAAAGTATAGTGGAATGCGTTCAGGCGCTTAGCGCGGTACGGTACGGTTCGCCTTGGCACGTTCCAGACCACATCGGGAGGTGGTCCTCCGTGGCACGCTTCTGGAGCGGTACGGTACGGTACGGTTCGCTTTGTTGGTGTTCAGGCGCCTCCTCTGGCACGGTTCGGTACGGTACGGTTCGCTTCAGGAGAGCGCTTGAACAGGCCCTAAACTGTGTACAAGTCACTTTACGAAAGATCAGAGCAGGTTACCATTCCTAAAGAATTCATCATGGTGGCTCTTCCCTGGCTGTAGCACTATTCTAGGGACAGTGATGGACAGAATTTCTGGAATTGACAACTTGAAATGGAAAGTGAGTTTTCAAATGGAAAATCAAGGAAACCCTCTTTTTCTCCAAATTTTCACTTTTTGATAAAAAAACAACAACAATGAAGTTCATAACAGAAATTAGAAAAAGTTGACAAAAAGCACAGAAACAGTGGGAAAATATGTAAAGTCTATGACAAAACAAAATTTCCATTTCTCATGCAAGTTGATATGGAATTCCAGATTTTTTAAAACGGAAAAGGCCTTTTTTGAAATGGAAAATCACTGTTTCATGTTTAGTACATGTAGATCATGTATACTATACATGTACATGAACAGTATTTATGACCCACATCTAAATGAATGTACTAAATCTTTGTACATTCTGTACATGTACTTCCTGGAAGATGATAGAATGGCATTATAAAGAAAAAGAAACCACATGCATGATGTAGCTGAATATATTTTTTTATTTATTTAATTGAAATTCACAACCAGGAAGACAGGATGATGGATGGCAGTGGTTTGATTAATGACGACAAGAAAGTAAAAATGGCCATTAGATTTAAAGTTTAAATACTTTCGCATCCTTTTGTAAACTTAGCAGTTGTAATTAAGGCCACTGGCTAACATTTACCACAATTAAAAAAATGTGAGCTACATAATCCTCCATGCTCCAAGTGTCTTTGACACGGTCTAAAAAATAAAGCCTTAAAAAAATTGTATTTCAAAAGATTATTTAGTGCTTTAACTCATTCAATACTAGAGCCTGTCCAGAGTAAAATAATCACTACAAATCTGTCCAGAGTAAAATAATCACTACAAATTTGCTTTCTCATCAAATCTGCAACATACTGGAATAATCTATTATATATAAAGGGTAATGGATATTGAATTATGTGTCAAACATTAGCCTAATTAATTAATTATTTATTGGTGAAATTTTTAAGATCTTATTTTTCTTGTGAAATAATTTTTGATTGAATAACTTTCACTTTAAAACAACATAAAAGAGAAAAACACATCCGTAAAATATGTTTCTCAATTAGTTCAATACATCACCCAATAACAAAGTGGAACAACCCAAAGCCTAATCATAACAACAGCCGTTGCCAATTTGATAAGTTTATGAATATTCTAGTTAAATCTCATTTAAATATTCCTAACAAAATGAATATCCATTATGACATTGTAGCACCCAGTTCATTGAATAGCTGATATTTTTCTCTACTTTAGCATAATCATTAAATGGGGTAAATACAGCCACATTCCAAGATAAAAAGGCAAACCACAAATACAAAGTACATGTATGTGGTCCTAGTATTGAATGGGTTTGAAAATTGTCAGTTGACCGGATTCACCTGCCCATTTCCTCCCATAGACTTGCTGTGTGTGGATCTACATGTAGGCTATTTTATACTTGCCCCGAATACTTATTGTTTATTCACAATATCTTGCCAGTGGCGGCATAAATTTCCAAACTTTTGTATTCTACATGTAGGGTGTTTACTTGTCCATTCAAACACTACTTTGTAGCTCTGATAGCAAAGTTTGACAATTGTTTAACTTGAAGCTCCACAATGTTAGCCTGTGTCTTTAAGTTGAATGTGGTTTTTTTTCTGGTGTTGTAAATGTGTAGACAAAGGGCTAATGACAACAATTTGAATATTAAGAAGGCTTTGAATACAGTAATTTGATTGAAACACTGTCAGCTTTACAATACACACTGATAACTTTTGTGGATAGTTACTTTGAATCTCAAATCTTCAGGCATCACACACAGATTCCGTGACTTTGAAGGGAGACCTCTGCTAATTAGCCTGTAATGGGGTATGGAACCAAGACTACTAGCTGTGTAGGGAGTGTCTATGCCTGCATTATTTGATCACTTTCTGAACAGGAAACTTGTATTCCAATGACCTCATGTGACATGTGGTTATGTGATTGGCTGGCAGCTCGCTACCTATCCCTGGTTCTCGTAGATTTTTTAAACGAGCGGCAAGGCGACAGGGAGTCTGAATTTAAAGTCGCAGTATGCGGATATGTGTTTGGATCTTGTACACCCTTACATGAATTGTGGATATCTGTTACAACCAAATTTTGACTCATGTTTAACTTGTACCGTGATAGATGCTGGTAGTAATATGACCCTGGTTCGCCATACGTATTCTGCAATACATGCTGTACACAAGCTGCACCATATGTATGTTTTATTACTAAAGTTAGTGACAGACTAATAGTTGATGTACAGTAACGCATTCACGTGTCCTTTATGCAAACTTTTTTTCTCAACCTACAGTACTGTACTTTAGCCGTCTCTGAAGTTCATTGAAAGTGCACAAAATTATTTTTGCGTTCAGATATTTTTTTTCTGCAGTTAAAATGTTTCTTTCATACTTAAACCTGATCCTGAAGTTACTACCTAGGGCTTCTTTAAAATATTAATTTTAACACTGAAATTTGGCAGTGAAATATTACTTCACAGTAACTATGTTGTAATGTTGGTGCGCCAAAATATTTAGACTAATGTCTAGGAAGGGGAATTACCTTGTTTGGCTCTACATGATTCACAATTTCACATTTTCACATGGACATTCATTGTAAATTTGCTTGCCAGTTTCATAAACTACGTAGGAAGATGTAGAGCTACATGTACATGTACTGCACATACATGTACATGTACATGTATGTATTTGTGTCATTTGAATAAAGGCCTTACTCCACAAGATGTTTTCTGACTCCAAATCAATTTTGGAATATACACAAATCAAGGTTGGCTATTTCCCGGGTAATTCAAGTATTTCCCGCCCAGGCGGGGAATACTGGGAAATACTGGAAAATGCTGGGAAGTAGTCAAGATGTATAGGGAGGTACAGGGAAATGCTATAAAATGCTTGGGAAATGCCTGGGCAATATCTGAAATTATTCAGGAATTGTATTTCATAGTATTTCCCATTTTCCTCAAAAATTATCGAGGCGGTATTTACCGGTATTTACCGCCAGTATTTCCCACTCCGGCCAATCCTGACACAAATGTTCATCTGCGGATTAGTCTGTGAGTTAGTGATGACCTTCTGTTACACTGTATTTCTAAAACTATTTAATAACCCTCTATAAAAAGTGAGTACTTGCACATGTAGTTTACAAGTACCCTTTGAAAAATGTAAATTGAAAACGCTTTCAACGAACTCTTGATCAGTGAAAATTAATGTGACAAGTGGCTACAGCTGTGCTGAAACAATTTACTTCACTAGTTGTAATTAATGGCATAAAATTTGGCTGACATACACTAGGAATTATATTGAGCTACATGTATGGATGTACATTAGTTGAAATCCTGTTAAATTTGAGTGCAATATTGGAATTAAATTTACTACATTTTATCAGTGATTTCACGTTGTTTTACCCAATGAATCTTAACTTTTCAAAGTAGCTTTTTACTACTGGTAAAACAAACTCAGGCTCTAAGGTCAGTTTTTTTTGTGGAAGTTGCACTTGCATTGGTTATATTCTACAAAGGCTG